>AWOL01S0056641.1:40348-82417 GCA_000715115.1 Nicotiana otophora
CTATCAGGCCGATTGGCCAAATGGGCCGTCGAACTCAGTGGGTACGATATCGAATATCAACCCCGTACGGCCATCAAGTCTCAAATTTTAGCAGACTTGGTGGCCGATTTCACGCCAACCCTCGTACCCGAAGTCAAAAAAGAACTCCTGTTGAAATCGGGTACATCATCGGGGGTATGGATCCTTTTTACGGATGGGACTTCGAACGTGAAGAGGTCCGGGCTAGGCATAGTTTTGAAACCACCCACGGGTAACACTATTAGGAAATCTATTAAAACTACCAGATTGACTAACAATGAGACCGAGTATGAAGCCATGATTGCAGGTCTTGAGCTAGCTAAAAATGGGAGCAGAAGTCATTGAAGCCAATTGTGACTCTTTGCTGGTGGTGAGTCAAGAAAACAAAACCTTCAAAGTTCGAGAATGTAGAATGCAAAGGTATTTAGACAAACTGCTTGTCACTTTGCACCGTTTCAAACAATGGATTTTCTGGCATGCTCCACGAGAACAAAACAATGAAGCCGATGCACTTGCGAATTTGGGATCGTCGGTCGAGGTAGATGACTTGAGCTCGGGGACTGTCGTTCAGCTTTCGAGATCGGTAATCGAAGAAGGTCACGCCGAGATAAATTTTACAAGCTTAACCTGGGATTGGAGAAATAAGTATATTTAATACTTAGAAAGAGGAAAGCTCTCATCGGACCTAAAGATTCTAGGGCCATACGGACTAAAGCTGCTCGATTCACGTTGGCTTCAGATGGAACTCTATATCGAAGGACATTCGATGGACCGTTGGCAGTATGCTTGGGTGTGGGAGATACCGATTACATCCTACGGGAAGTGCACGAGGGCACTTGTGGGAATCACTCTGGTGCCGATACATTAGTTCCAAAAATAATCAGAGCAGGGTATTATTGGATCGATATGGGCAAAGATGCAAAGGAATTTGTTCGTAAATGTGACAAATGTCAAAGGTTTGCACCAATGATCCATCAACCCGGAGAGCAACTCCACTTAGTTCTATACCCATGGCCGTTCATGAAATGAGGAATGGATATCGTGGGCCCTCTGCCATCGAACCCAGGTAAAGCCAAATTCATTTTATTTATGACTGACTATTTTTTTAAATGGGTTGAAGCGCAGGCATTCGAGAAAATAAGAGAGAAAAAAGTTATAGACTTTATTTGGGATCACATCATATGCCGATTTAGGATACCCACCGAAATAGTATGTGACAATGGGAAACAATTCGTTGGCAGCAAAGTAACAAAATTCTTTGAAGATCACAAAATAAGAAGGATATTATGAACACCATACCACCCCAGTGGGAATGGACAGGCTGAATCAACGAACAAAACTATCATTCAAAACCTAAAGAAGAGGTTGAACGATGCTAAAGGAAAATGGAGCAAAATCCTGCCCGAAGTCCTTTGGGCATATTGGACGACGTCAAAATCCAGTACGGGGGCGACCCTATTCTCCTTAGTATATGGGTCCGAAGCATTGATACCAGTCGAAGTCGGTGAACCCAGTACTAGATTTTGATTAACTATGGAAGAATGAAATAACGAGGCTATGAATACCAGCCTCGAATTATCGAATGAAATACGAGAAGCTGCTCTCGTCCAATTGGCCGCCCAAAAGAAGCGAATCGAAAGATATTATAATCGAAGAACCAAGATCCGCCATTTCAAGCCCGGGGACTTAGTGTTAAAAAAGTAACCATCAATACCCGAAGTCCGAACGAAGGAAAACTAGGACCAAATTGGGAAGGACCATATTAGGTTCTCGAGAATGTCGGAAAGGGATCGTACAGGCTCGACACTATAAACGGCAAACAGCTATCAAGCAGTTAGAATGTGTCACATCTAAAACGATACTACTGCTAAGGTACGATCCTTCCATATTCATTTACATTTCAAAACTGACCCCTGCAGAAGTCCGAACAAGATCCAAGATGGATCCTTCGCTTGAAAGCACGCGTTGCACTCTTTTTCCCTTAGACCGGTTTTATCCCAAATGGGTTTCTCGTCAAGGTTTTTAATGAGGCAACCAATGATCGTGCTGCACTTACAACAATATCCGAGGCCTCTTTACAATCGACCTCAAATACTGGGGGGGGGTATTAGGCCCTCAAATACATCGAGTTAAGATGCAATAAAGTTATTTCACAACAACGAGGTTCCAATAGGAAATATTGTAAGAGCCAAATGGTCAAAACGAACCATGCTCATATAGATTGTCCCGAACCCAGGCGCGAAACATGAACACATGTGTAGTGACTTGCGAAGAAAGTTACCGACATCTTATATTCAAGGAAAATTCCTCCATTTGGAGATTTATTACACAAACAAAATTAAGTTAAATTCGACCACTAAGCCTACGGGCTACTTTTATTTCGAGTTCGAGCAAGCACTCACTCAACCTTTATGCCTACGAGCTACATTAATTTGAGTTCGAATCACTCACTCGACGACTAAGCCTACAGGCTACTTTTATTTCGAGTTCGAGAAAGCACTCACTCGACCATTATGCCTACGGGCTACATTAATTCGAGTTCGAATCACTCACTCGATGACTAAGCCTACATGCTACTTTTATTTTGAGTTCGAGCAAGCACTCACTCGACCATTATGCCTACGAGCTACATTACTTCGAGTTCGAATCATTCACTCGATGACTAAGCCTATGGGCTACTTTCATTTTGAGTTTGAGCAAGCACTCACTCAACCTTTACGCCTACGGGCTACATTAATTCGAGTTCGAATCACTCACTCGATGACTAAGCCTACGGGCTACTTTCATTTCGAGTTCGTGCAAGCACTCACTCGACTATTACGCCTACGTGCTACATTACTTCGCGTTTGAATCATTCACTCGACGACTAAGCCTGTATGCTACTTTATTTCGAGTTCGAGAAAGCACTCACTCGACCATCACGCCTACGGGCTACATTACTTCGAGTTCGAATCATTCACTCGATGACTAAGCCTATGGGCTACTTTATTTCGAGTTTGAGCAAGCACTCACTTGACCATCATGCCTACGGGCTACATTACTTAGAGTTCGAATCATTCACTCGATGACTAAGCCTACGGGCTAATTTATTTTGAGTTCGAGCAAGCACTCACTTGACCGATACGCCTACAGGCTACATTACTTTGATTTCGAATTATTCACTCAACGACTAAACCTACGGGCTACGTTATTTCGAGTTCGAGCGAGCACTCACTCGACTATTACTCCTACGGGCTATATTTCTTCGAGTTCGAATCATTGGCTCAACTAGTAAGCCTAAGGGCTACGTCACTTCGAGTCTGAAAAACAATAAATCATAGAGACTACAAAGTCCAAATTTGATTGAATTATTAAGATCCTTGTGAAAATATTTGTAAGGCACGCGTAAAGTCTTCACGAAACAGAAGCAAGTCGGCCAAGTTGTCTATATAAAAAATTGTCTACATGATTGATTACAAACGTAAAAAAATTAAGAATTAAGCTTCCTGGTCATCCTCAGGGGCGTTTGCTTCTCTGTCAGGCTCTTCCCCATCCTCGGATCCGCTCTTGCTACCGTCATCATCATCATCATCGCCATCAGAAGCCAAGGCTTCATCTTCTGCTTCGAGCTCTTTAGCCTTTTTGTATCTCTTCAATAAGGTCAAAACCTCGAGCGTGTATCTCCTCGAGGGTCTCCCTCCGAGACCTACATTTAGCAAGTTCTGCAACCCAATGTGCTTGAGTGTGGGCAGTATCCGCTGCCTCTCGTGCCTCCATCTGAGCAGCCTCGGCATTAGCCCGATACACGGCAATGGACTTATCCGCCATGACTTTCGACGACTCAACCTCCGCCTTGGCCTCAGCAAGCCGTGCTTCAAGGTCCTCGATCCTCTTAGCTTGAGCCGAACCCTTTTGCTTGACGTTTCGAAGCTGAACATCAGCCGATAATAATTTGGTCAAGATGGTTTCTTTTTCTGCAGCCAGGCGGTCGATAGTCTCCTTCCACCGATTACATTCAATTTTGATTTGATCAACTTCTTCCCGAAGTAACCCGATCTTTTCAACCTTTTGCTGCAGCTAAGACAACGAAGGGTTAACTTCCACAGTTGAGTCAAACCCATACTTTAACAGAACGAGACTCACCTGCTTATCGAGTTCGGCCTCTGCTTCACGAACCTTAGCCAAATCTGCTTGGAGGTCCTTTATAGCCTCGTCCTTTTGGCTGCAAAGAAGCCGCAAGGCATCTCTCTCCCCCGAGACCTTCTGAAGCTTGGCCTCACACTGGCTAATGTCAACTCGAAACCTACTAATGGCATGCACAGTAGGGAAAGAACACAAGTCAAGTTCGGAAAAGAACAAAGACACCAAGTATAGTAAAGTCATTACCTGAGTAATGAAACGTTGGGCCTCTTCTAGTAGAAGAGAAGCGTCACCAATATCGGAAGCATCATCGACTCCAGTAAAGAAATCATGAAAAGGGTCCCCTACACTAGAGCCTCCGCCCATAACGGGGATCTTCAATTCTCGAGCTTCCTTTACCGCCTCCTCAGAAAAGGTTGGAAAGGAAAGCGAATGACCCACTGCCATAGCCCCAAGCGAATCACTCGGGGCGCTGTGATCAAAACTTGGGATTCCAGGACCAACCCTGACCGGTAAAGCCGCCATTGGCTCAGGAGCTCTGGTGACCTCGATAGCTTTCGCAGATCGGATCACCAAAGCTAAGGCATCATCTTCTTCTTCTTCTTCTCTCAGTCGTTGGACCGAGTCAATCGGAAGAGCAATTTCCTTCCTCCTTACCCTTCGGGTTTTAGGATTGGGATCCTCTGACCGAAAGGCAGCTTTTCGCTTCTTATCTTTCCCCGATTTCGGGATCAGGGACTTGGTTCCTTCTTCACCGCTCAAAGGCCTCAAAGCAGCATCCTTGGTTACACCTGCATGAAAGGAAATCGATAACGAGTGGAGCACAAAGAACACTTCGAAGGAAACGGGAAGTAAAACCTTACCATGATTCTTGGCCTCCCATCTACCTTTTGCCAAATCACGTCAGGCGCATTCGGCATAAGAAGAAGTCGAGGCTAACTTCCGAACCCAATCCTCGAGGTCGAATACCGCTTGTGGCATCCAAGGGGCAGCTGTATATTGGAGAAAGACATCAAAAACAAAAAATCGGGAAAAGATACGAAAAGCAAGTAAGAACCACTTACGGTCCAAATTCCATTCCTCGGGGAACGTCAACTTCTCTTCCGGAATACGGTCACGGGTCCTCACCCGAATATAACGGCCCATCCAACCCTGATCCTTGTCTTTATCGATGTTCAACATCAAAGCTTTCGATGCCCGACGATAAAGTCTGATTAGTCCTCGAAAAATTTGAGGCCGATACAATCGTATGAGGTGATTCAGGGAAAAATCCAACCCCCCGACTTTGATAGAGAAAAAGCGAAGTAGGATTACTATAGGCCATAGAGAGGAATGAATTTGACCGAGGGTGACCTGATATCTTTTGAAAAAATCGATGATCACCGGGCCGACGGGACCCAACGTGAAGGGATAAGTATAAACACTTAAAAACCCCTCCACATAGGTGATGACGCTCTCTTCGGGGGATGGAATTTGCAACACAACCTCAGAACCCCAGTTGCAGTCTTTTCTAACGGCCTCGAGAGGACCCTCCGTTATAGAGCACATGTACATCGACACGTGCTCGCATCGACCCGGAACAAATGAAGGATTCTCAACCTTAAAATTGATCTTCAGAGTACACGGGCCGGGAACATAGTCGTGGATGGATGGCTCCACCGGCGCCTTGTCGCCGGACAGCCGTGAAGAAGAAGCTTTCTCCTTCTGAGGTACAGTTTTCGAAGTTTTGGCCATTGATACGAAAGAAAGAAAGGCAAAAGAAATTGAAAAATTGACGACACCAAAACTCTGGTGTAGATAGATCTAAAGCAACGAAATGGAGAGAAAAGATAAGAGAATTTGGAAGAGTGAAGGCGTAAAAGTGGTAAATGTTAGATATAAGGGTTATTTATAGGCTCGCATCATGACAGTTCAATATCAAAGGTGGCCGACCACCGTCTGACAAGCATTAAATACCTTGAAAGACTAAATCGATGGGATAGCTATGACATACATCATAATCGATCCATGTTAAAACGTCAGCTTGTTACCCGATCGAACCGTCGAAAATCATATCGATTCTCACCAAATCCTTCATGAGAATCGAGGGGACTATCTGCATACGGTCAAAATAGATTTCGGCTTTCCTACGTTCGATCGAGATCGAGTGGCAAGAAATCGGAGTAGGATTTTGGGAGTGAGATCCGAAGACAGTACAAACGAGCCTCGAGTCCGAAGGCTGCTCGAGGAGTCGTCTCGATAATCTTTTCGAGCCCGTGACCAAATTGATCCGCAAGGCATTGCTTCGAGGTCGGAAATGCGCCACGCCCACCCCGAAGGTCGAACTCAAGCCAAGACCGAAGGGCCGACCCAGTAACGAGTTCGAGCCAGTATCGAGCTCACAGACAAGAGCCGTTACAATCGCATTAAGAGAGAGAATCTTGGCGGGAATCGAGGAAGAGACAAATCATCATGGGTCCTCCACTATATGCTTTATTTTATTATTATGTTATTCATAAAGTAATGGCCCTCTATTATAAAAGAGGGGATCCTTGTAAGCTATGGACACACTGAGTAGATTGAAAAAAAAAGATCTTTTCTCATACGCAAAGATATCTCCTTGTGCTTGTTTTACTTCATCTTATTCATTCTTTCTATTCATCATTCCCATTCTCATAGTCGAGAATACTTATATTGTTATCTTTGTATCAAAGGGTATTACGTATCCTTAGAAGTATACATAAATTTAACGTTATCTGATTTTTCGGGTAAACAAACACACTGAATAGATTGGAACACACTGAATAGATTGGAACAAAAGATCTTTTCTCATATACAAAGATATCTCCTTGTGCTTGTTTTACTTATTTTTACTAATTCTTTCTGTTCATCATTCCCATTCTCATAGTCAAAATACTTGTATTGTTATCTTTGTATCAAAGAGTATTACGTATCCTTAGAACCATACATAAATTTAACGTTATCCGATTTTTCGGGTAAACAACTCGTTTGTGTTGTTTAATTGTTCCTCTATATTTTTATACCTATATTTTCTTTTTATTATCCCATGTTCTTTGTGTACATACAGAACATTTATGAATACACCCTCCAAAATACACATGCATGTATCGACGGGATACAATCATAAAGCCTAAAAATGAAGGAAGAGATTATTTTCGAGTCTTCTTAGTTTAGCTTTATTTTTTCTTGGTGAGTGTAAAAATTTGATTTTATTTTTTCGATAGACTATTGATTCAGAATCTTCATTTGTCGTCTGTCGATGAAATTCTTTTTGCAGTTGTGCTTTACTTTTCTTTTTAGTTCACTGTATAAGATTCTGAATATTTGATTTATATGTTTCCGTTTCCCCTTGCTTTTTCATGTTTTTTTCTTTTGGTGGATTCTGTATACATGTGGTTATTTGTTCAAATGCTTGTATGAAAATTTTGTGATTAGGTGCAACAGGTTGAGTTGCCATCTTGGGAAAAATGAATTGTAATGAAGGGCAAGAATTTGGTTGCAGCCAAGCCCCAAGGTGTTTTGACCAGGAGGTCAGGGATTCACGGGTTCAAACCGTGAAAACAAACTCTTGTAGAAATGAAGGATAAGGTTGCATTGCTTATATTCACTAGACAAAACCATCGAACAATATATCATGCATTGTACATCATTTTGTTAAAAGAATACTTTTGTGAAATGTGTTCATTTTACTTCCACCTTTATGTGTCTATTGCAGCATGGCTACTGTTTATCTAACTTTGTGTTAACAATGAAAACTAGAATAATTGATATATTGCAAATTATAAATATCAATCCGACAAAATTATAGTAACTATTTGGAAAAGAAATGTCGCAGATAGAGATACTACAGATTTAGTACATCGACATCAACAGATTAAGGAACAACGACTCTCAGAATATAAGGGGCGTCAAAAACACTTTGTGGTTTTTTTTTATAAAATTTTTATCTCATGAAATTTATGATAATTTCAAAAAATCATGAATAATACTATTGCAGAGTTACTACACTAGATGATAGGTATTTTCCTAGATTTCTGAAATCCATGAAGCACTTAGGAATTGCTAGCTGTGTAGTTTAAAGGTTGGAATGTCTATGGTTTATTTGTTGACGAAACCGAAACATCTTAGTTTACTGATTGTTTGATCTGTTATATTATATATGAGGTCTTTAGTTATGGAGACTGCCTTGCGAATTAATTGGAGAAAAACTAGATGCAGATTCTAAATGTTGTATCCCAACTAAATGAGCTAGCCAACTCGCAAATTTGTTGACATTAACTTTAATTTCTGGCGAAAACTTTTTCTTTAAGTAGCCTAGATATCCGAAAATACTGTCTAAACTTGGCTCTTAAAAAGTAGTGTCTGAAAATTGAGTTACTGAACAACGTCAGAATGGAATTTAGCAATTTCTTGAAAAGACACATGGCAAAAGTAGCATAAGTACTTTCTGGATACTGGTTCTGCAATGATTTTATAAAACCAGTAGAAGCGATTTATGCAACTGTTTTTTCAAAAGATTGATAGGCATAACAAACTTGTGCTGAGCTTAGGGATTGGAGCACATTAACCTAATTACTACTATGAAATAGGTGAATTATATTTCATCCTAATTTGGTATAACTCATGTCATAATTAGATCCTAATTTGGTATAACTCATGTCATAATTAGAAGTAAAGACTCATACCATAGTTGAAAAATGCATCTTCAAATGATTTAGCTAGATAGCAAACACTTTACCTAATCTAACTTAGTTCTTTTGTCTAATGTAGGTATAGGGTACATGTGCTAGCTTCGGCCTCCAAAGTCCTCACTCTTCACCGAAGGACCTTAAGTCGGCCTTAAGAGGTTAACGTATGGCCAAAACAGAGTGGTAATCGAATCTTTCGTTTTGTTTTAACTCTTTTTCTCCAATATTATTTGACTTGTGTACTAGGTTGCCTACCTTGTCACTATGATTCAAATGAGTTGATTCCTTACAAATATTCGTTCTAATAGCCACGGGGTTTATCTACATATATAGATGCTTAGAACCTTGCACTGAATGCAACCTTAAGTCGTCTTTTCCAAAAGAGTAGTGCTTAAAAGATCTATTTTGCTTACTTGCCTTTGATTAATGGTCATTGAATGATGTTCAAGGCCGTCAGGTGGCATTTTGGATCTTCTAGAAGTAAACTGGAAGTGAGATCATATTTAACTGCTATGTAGGTTACCTTTTTCAGTCTAAGCTATGTTACATATTGGGAACTTTTTATGCTTTACTTTATCTTCCATCATTTTCAGAACAAGGAAATACTATAACCTTTAACGTTTGAAATTGGCTCTTGTAATATGTATTTGCATGTTACCTGTTTAACCAAAAATATAAATCTTGGTTCAACTAATTAAATTTATACAAATGAGGGTTAATCTTAGTTAATAATAATATCCTAAAAAGAAATTCTCGGTAGTGCAATAAATAGCGCGTAGATCTGTTCCAAAAGCTATGACGGTACACCACAGTCAATAGTTAAGAACCAAAATAAAAGTAATGTGGTATTAAATAGTGATGAATAACAATAAATAATATTAATGTAAATAAATGCAAAGGAGCCACCCAAGAAAGGATGAAAGTAATGAATATTCTTTCTGACAATCGAGAATGATGGATAAACCTTTGAGTGCCCGGGATATCCTCGGATCCAGTGAAAAAGTGTAAGCAAGAATCTTCGTGAGAAAGTTGTTTTTGTGTGCTTCTCATGAGACCCGATTTTCTCTCTCTAAAGTCAAAGTATCTTTTACAAACGAATATTTTATGTTCCCTATCATTGTATCTCTTTCTATTTATAGGGAACATGCTCCTAGAAACCCTAATAGTACAAATGCAGAGAATATCCACTAGAATATTCTCTTTCATATCCTATCTTGAAGCTAGCCGTTATAATTCTGCCAATTGTACCCGACCACGGCCTCGATCCTTGATTACTTCTAGGCTTCAGCCCTTGCTGACTCTTCGACCACGACCTTCACCGTTTCTTAGATCACTTCGACACGCGACGACTTGGGAGCGTTTCACCAATTTCATTTTACCTTAAAGTATGCTGAAGATAGATTTTAACCCATACAGTTAGTCCCTCCACTTATTGTGGCCGGCTTCACGGGTAGGTTCGATGAGCAGATCGTGTTGTTGGTGGTCGAGCTAATCAAGATGACTACACGGGTTGTGGTTATTGTGGCGAGCAGGCGACGTGGCCCTCTGTGAGTTGCACATTTCAAATGCTTCGAATTTTTCGGGTGATTTGCTGGAGTTATGTTGTCCACGGGTTAGGATGACGTCATGATACGATGTGTCATTATGACGTATATTCCCGATGCATTGCTTTGTTTCGCATGTGACCTCTGATTAGACTTGTCGCTTCAGTTCCGGCGCCAATCATGATGAACCATTTCGGTTTTGGTGCCATGATCTTTATAAATAGAGATCCTCAAACCCGATTTTGGAGTTTAAACCCTCTAACGTTTTGAAACACCGTACCTTTCTCTTGCTCTCTTCTCCAAATTTCTTCTCTGTTTCAATGACCTATATTGTTCTTCATCCCTTCTCGTTTGTTACCTTCCTTCGCTACGTCGAATCATGTCTAGCGTATCTTCTGATGTTGGCGAGGAGAGTCGTGTTGCTCCCTTGGCAGTGGTATTTCCCTCCCATGGGGAGAGCGTTTCCGCCACCGTTGAGGATGACGCTTTCCGTCGGTGGGGGAAATAATCCCACACACCCATGACTCCAGGTTCGATTTTACCAAATCTCCAGCAGCCGCGCCTGGAGATTTTCGATTAGTGATGACGATAAAAGAATTAGCGGAGCTCAAGTCCATATTCGGCCTTCCCAATCATATCGAGTTGATCTCGGCCGGAGGGGACACAGTACAGGTCCACCGTCCTGGGTATTGTGCCCTCTACGCCTACCCTTTCCAAGTAGACTATTCTTTCCCTCTCCTTCCGCTAGTGGAAGAGTTTTGTCGCCACTACGACACTTGTCCTGCTTAGCTCGCGTCGTACATTTATAAAATTATAAAGATGCTCACAAAGTTTGCCGAGCTGGCTGGGGTTGAATTGACACTGCGACACTTAATACATCTATTCGCCCCTAGTTTTTATAGGGGAACAATGTTGAACCTTCACAACCGAGGAGGCAAATGCTTGGTGGTGAAGATGGATGACAAGGCCAGTCATCAGTTCTCGTTTAACTTCTTTTTTAACAGAACCGAGGACGTTGTGGCCAATGTCAACGGCTTTCCTGAGGCTTGGAAATATACTCGTAAGTGCCTGATTTTCTCCCGTGTTCGGTCCTGAATTCTGACTTCTCGCCTTCTTCTTTTGCAGCCAAGACCTCGCCTTCTCTTTTGGACGCTCATATTTCTGATTGGATCGAGCGACTCCTCCCTCACATCGCAGAGATCCGTGATTGGCCAAGTTTTATCAAGAAATTCGGGCATGCACTCCTTTGAATGGTAATTTCCTTTCCTAGATCGTGGCTGCTCCATTTCCCATTGGGTATGGATTCGTTTTGCTGACTTAATGCTATTTTTTTCTCAGGCAGGGTTTCTCGGAGAAGCTGGGCACCAGTGCCCTCTTTCTGAAAGGCGGCCACTGCATTGTCAGTTTTGGCTCGTGTTGCAACTATTGCGTCGTCCATGTCAGCCTCAACTTTTGTTGCCGTAGTTCAGGAGCCCGTCTCCATTCTATCTACAACTCCTACTCCCCAACTCTACTCGTTAGTTGATGAAGATGACATCTCTCCTGAAGACGATGGTCTAATGCCTCGCAAGAGGAGAGCCGTGGATACGGGGGGAAAGGGGCCGACGGCCATTGATGTGGGAGGTTGTGGCTTTGTCCTTCGAGAAACGGCCATGGTACATATTGGAGAGAGCCTTGAGGCAAGTCGCGAGGCCCCTCACTTGGATCAAAACGGGCATGCGTCTTGCGGGGGACGTGGTCGAGGGCGTGGTGCGAAATGACTGCTCTGCTCTTGAAGGGCACGAAGAGGCCTCATCTTTTGGGGTTGCGGCGGACGTACCTTCGACTGATGATAAAAGGAAGCCTGTTGCTGAGGAGGATATTGGATCTGACTCCGACATGGATATAGACGAGTTAAGGATGATCAATGGTGGGCTAACTCAACTCGAAGTGAGGTTAGAAGGGGGTTCAAGGACTGTTGCGATCCCGATGGATCGTAACCTTTTTGTGAATACTGAGGAGATAGTCCCCTCCATTGGCCCTTTTTATTCTGAAATTGAGGGTACGACCCTCAGAACTATGAATGATAGTACCCTGTCAAATAACATTACTGGTCTCGCCCTTCAGGTAAGTAAATTTTCTGTCTGTTATTTTCCTTATGTTTTTCTCTTTTGTAGGCTCTAACTCCCTTTGTTTGTTTTACAGACGGCCAACCTGGAGATTGAAAGTGCTCGTAGGGAGCAGAGACATAAAGATCTTTATCTGAAGTTGAAGGATAAGTACTTCAAATGCCTTGAGAAATACTGGGAGCTCCGGTGCCGGCTCCGCGAAAGTGGCGATGTGTTCCAACTGAGGGAGAACTTGAAGGAAAGAGACGAGGAGCTGGTGCAGGTAGTTGGAAAGTGTAGCGTCCTGGAAGGGACGTTGAGGAGTAAAGAGGAAGAGCTCAAGCTTAGCAGGGGTAGAAGCTCAGTGCAGTGATCTCTAAGCTCAGATAGTCTCGCTGCGAGGCCAGCTTGAGGAGTGTCAATTCAGGGTGGATGCTCTTAGTGGCGAGGTCGCCGAGAAGATGGAGGAGCTAGAGAAGGCAGAGTCTGCTCGGTCGGAGGCTTTGAGTAAGACAGAGTCCCTTGAGGTGGTGATCCGAACTCTCTGTTCCTAGCGAGAAAATGACTTGTCAACGGCAAGGCTTAAAGAAGCGCGGCTCGATGAAAGGATTGAGGAGTTGGAGAAAGAGATCTTTGATATTTATGATCGGGTTGCTGCTCTAGAGGACGAGAAGGCTAAACTACTTGAACGCCTTCTATCTCTGTTGCTTCTGGTTTCCCCAACATTCCTTGTGACTTGTATGCAGAGTGGATTCATGTTGAAGCTCGACTGGATGTGCTTCGCGAGTTGCATGTAGCGGGCTCTGTTTCTGCTGCAGCCTTCGAGGGTGGTCATGTCAAGGCTCGAGAGGCTCGGATTGCTTGTGGTTATGATCCGACTACTCCTCATCCTTGTGAGGAAGATGAGGGCGATGAGGATGCTATAGATTGCCTCAAGGACGAGGCCTGGTGTGATTCCATATACCCTCTGGGCGAGGATAGAGAGGGCGCTGGGGGCCGAGATGGTGAGGATATCGGTGGTCAGGGTGGTGATGCTGTTGAAGACCGAGCTAGCGAGGGCACTGAAGTCCGCAATGGCGATGGACATTAGTTTTCTTTTTAATGTTTTTTTGTGTATTTTGGCTGGCGTTTTCAAGAGCCTTTTGTAAAAAACTTAGGTATGAATATCAAAGCCGTTCCTTGCATCTTCTTCCATTCATGTGGTTTACTTTTCTGTACTTGTATATTTTTTGCTTCTGTTGTTTGCTCGTTTCGCTTTTTGTCCTTCTCATTGTTGTTGTCTTTCAGCTGGCCGTGGCCTTGGAGCCAAATATTCATGGGTCATATCAGCCCTTTGTTTATATAGGTCGAGTGCGTTTCTTCGTTGAGATTTGGCCGAGGGCCGATAGGTGTTGTTTGAACTTGGTCGATTTTGACCTTTTGTTAAGTTGCGGCCGAGGGCCGGTAGGTGTTTGTTCAAGTTAGGTCGAACATAACCTTTTCATTAAATCGCGACTGAGGGCCAGTAGGTGTTTGTTCGAGCAAGGTCAAACATAACCTTTTCGTATTCGTGGCCAAGGGCCGATATATATTTTTTCGAGCAAGGTCGAACATAACCTTTTCGTTAAATCGCGGCCGAGGGTCGGTAGTTGTTTGTTCGAGCGAGATCGGACGTAAGCGAGATCGAACATAACCTCTTCATTAAATTACGTCTGATGGCCGGTAGGTATTTGTTCGAGCGAGGTCGAACATAACTTTTTCTTTAAATCGTGGCCGAGGGCCTATAGGTGTTGTTCGAGCGCGGTCAAACATAACCTTAATACCAAAAAGGTGTCCTGATAAACAAGATTCTTATTAATTCGACGTTGTTGCTTTAGTTACATACTTGGAGAGAGTTACAGATTTTGGGTGTTGGCTGGTGTTTCAGTCCTAGTCCAAGTTTACCAAGTCCTTTCATTGTTTTACTCAGAGAGTATTGAGAAGTCGAGCAATTAAAGAATAATAACAGTCCCTCCCTCGCGTACTTCGAGTCATTAAGTGTTCCCTTCGCCGCGCGCCTCATTGGAAACCTCATTGAGAAAACCCAAATGATAGAAAACTCAAGCAAGGGAATAGTACGACTTGGGGAACACTTTTTCTCTTAGAAGTTGAAGTATTTGAGGTGGCTGATGTTCCAATTGTTTGGTAGTTGCTTTCCTTCCATTGTCTCTAGTTGGAATGAACCCTTGTTTGCTTTGGCTGTGATTTTGTACGGACCATCCCAGTTTGTTCCTACCTTGCCTTCCCGGGGGTCTTTGCTCGCTTGAGTTTTGGCTTTCAGCACGTAGTCCCCGACTTTAAGCGGTCGAACCTTTGCTCTCTTGTTGTAATAACGTCCTGCTTGTTGTTTTTGGGCAACCGTTCTTATGTATGCCATATCTCTTTGTTCATCGATTTTGTCGAGTTCATGCCTTCTGCTCTCATCGTTGCTCGTACCACTTTCGTTGGAGTACCTTAGTTTGGGTTCTCCAACTTCGACCGGTATTACTACCTCGGTCCCATAGACCAACGAGTAGGGCGTCTCTCCTGTGCTCGTCTTCAGAGTTGTTTGGTATGCCCATAACACTTATGGTAGTATTTCCAGCCATAGTCCATTGGCGTCATCGAGTTTTTTCTTCATGATGTTTAGTATGGACTTGTTTGAGGACTCTGCTTGTCCATTACCTGCTGGGTGGTACAGAGTTGAAAGTATCCTCTTGATATGCCATTTCTCGAAGAATTCAGCGGTTTTCTTTCTCGTGAACTGGGGTCCGTTGTCACGGCTGATTTCCTTGGGTAGGCCGAATCGGCAGATGATGTTCCTCCATATAAAGGTGATTACTTCTTGTTCTCGTATTTGGGCGAACACTCATGCTTCTACCTATTTAGAGAAATAGTCAGTTAAAACTGAATGGAATCGTACATTACCTCACCCTGCTGGGAGGGGGCCTACTATGTCCATTCCCCATTTGATGAATGACCATGGGGAGGTGACCGGGTGAAGGTGTTTGCCTGCTTGGTGAATTATTGGGGCGTACTTTTGGCATTGTTCGCATTTCCTCACGAAGTCTGAGGCATCCTTTTTCATGGTGGGCCAATAGTATCCCGCCCGTATGAGGCATCTGACTAGTGCATGATTGCCGGAGTGAGCACTGCAATGGCCTTCATGGACTTCTTCGAGAACGCAGTGGGTATGGTTTGGGCCCAAACACTTCGCTAGAGGGCCGCCATAAGTTTTCTTGTACATGTTGTTATGAAGGAGATTGTATCTGGCTGCTTGCATTCTTAGTTTCTTGGCTTCTTTCTTATCGTATGAGAGTGTGCCGTCTTACAAATAGGCGATAATACGATTGCGTCGATCCCAAGTTAAGTTTATAGTTCTTACCTTGATTTGGTCTAGTGATGAGTTGAGGAGGTGGACTACGCTTTTATTCCCGGTCGTGATGTTTTTGGTAGCTACGGCCCATTTTGCGAGGCCATCCACTTTGGCGTTCTGCGCATGCAGGATCTGGTCGAGCCGGTATTCGTAGAACTTAGGCAGTAGCTTGTAGACCCCGGTCTGATTTTTTGCAACCTTTGTTCCTTGATTTGAAAAGTCCCTATGACTTGTTTGACTACGAGCTGGGAATCACAGTGGAGTTTCAACCGCTTTGCCCCAGACTTGAGTGCTAGCCTCAACCCTGCAGTTACCACCTCATACTCGGCCTCGTTGTTAGTCATTTCCGGGCACCTTATGGACTGGCTAATTACTTCGCATGTGGGGACCTCGAGTATGAGTCCCAGTCCGGACCCTGATGCGTTGGATGCGCCATCGGTGTATAGGACCCAGAGGTCTTGTGTTTGAAGGGAAGTTTGCACGACTTCCTTTTCGACTTCAGGCATCATTTTTGCACTGAAGTCGGCGAGCACCCATGACTTTATCGTCGTTCGCTGTTGGTATGTGATACCGTGCTCACTTAGCTCGATGGCTCATTTGGCCAGCCTCCCTGATAGCTCAGGTTTATGCAAAATGCTCCTCAGGGGAAAGGTTGTAACGACCGAGATGGGATGTCACTGGAAATAGGGTCTAAGCTTTCGTGAAGCTATGACCAATGCCCGAGCTAATTTTTCGAGGTGCGAGTACCTCGTCTCTGCGTCAATGAGTGTTTTTCTAATGTAATAGATGGAGATAGCGTACCTTTATTTTTGCGGATCAGGACTGCACTTACCGCTACTTCGGAGACGGCTAGATAGACGAGGAGGTTCTCTACAGCTTCGGATTTTGAAAGCAGGAGTGGTGATAATAGGTATGCCTTCAGTTCTCTCAGAGCCTCAACGCACTCAGGAGTCCATTCGAGGCTATTGTCCTTTTTGAGTATGCCAAAATATTTGTGACATCTATCAGACGATCGCGAGATGAATCTTGATATAGCGGCGATCTGACCAGTCAACCTTTGGACTTGCTTCTTAGTAGTCAAGAGTTCCTGTATCCCGTCGATAGCTTTGATTTGGTCTGGGTTAACCTCGATTCCCCGTTGCGACACCAAAAAACCCAAGAACTTTTCCGAGGCTATGCCAAACGCGCATTTCTCCAGGTTCAGTTTCATTTCGTACCGTCTTAGTATGTCGAAAGCTTCCTTCAAATGATCGATGTGATCCTTTGCCTTTGTGGATTTGACCAACATGTCATCTATATATACTTCCATGGTCTTGCCGAGCTGGTCTTTGAACATTTTTGTGACCAATCTTTGATATGTAGCTCCCGTGTTTTTCAGCCCAAACGACATGACCCTATAATAATACGTTTCTTGGTGGATGATGAACATGGTCTTCTCATGGTTTTCTTCCTCCATAAGTATTTGGTTATAGCCTGAGTACACGTCCAAGAAGCTCAGTAGATCATGCCCGGCTATTGCGTCGATGAGTTGGTCTATGTGGGGTAATGGGAACAAATCCTTCGGACATGCTTTGTTCAAGTCTGTGAAATCCACGCACATGTGCCATTTCCCATTTTCTTTTTGACCATCACTACATTGGCAATCCACTTAGGATACTTCAACTCCCTGATGGAGCCATTCTCTAATAGTTTCTCCACCTTCTCGCGGATTGCATCGTTGATGGTGCGGTTGAATTTACGCCTGACCCGTCTTACTGAGGGGTGGAATGGGTCGATGTTTAGTTTGTGTGTGGCTATTTCCTTTGGGATACCCGGCATATCTGCATAGCTGAAGGCAAACAAATCTGCATTAGTTATTAAGAATTGACTGAATTTACCTGGTTCCCGGAGTTTGCAGCCGATGTAGGCCTTGTTTCTATGGTCATTGAGGTCCAATTGAATGGGGTCGAGGTCTTCTATGGTCGAATTCACGGCCTCGGCCATTTTAGGATCCATGATGGCGTCCCTGGTCTCTCCTTATGTCGACCTCAGCCCTATTGATTGCTATGCCTCTTTTTCTTTGTCTTTTTTCTGTTAAGTTATCGTACTGTCTAAGGAAATGCAGTAGCATTCCCAGGACGTGCGCTGTTCTTTGCGTATGCTAAATATCCCCTATGGTGTTGGGAACATAATTACTTGGTTTAGGATGGAGGGGATGGCTCTCATGGGATGTATCCATGGTTGTCCCACTATGGCGTTGTACGTGGTGGCCTGGTCCATGATAAGGAATGTCGTCTCTAAAGTCATGCCGCCGGCCAAGACTGGGAGTGTAATTTCCCCTGACGTCCGCTCAACTGCATTATTAAAACCGGCTAGCGTGATGCAGCGCGACACTATCTTGTCCTCGAGTCTCATTTGGGTGAGGACTCGGGGATGGATAATGCACGCTCCACTTCCATCATCCAACATGACACGTTTGACATCGGTATCTAAAATGCATAAAGTAATGACGAGGGCATCATTATGAGGGAATGTAAAACCGTCGGCATCCGACTCGTCGAAGATGATACTTTCTTTGAGTCCGTCATACCGTTCACGGGTGATAGACCGCTTGAGCTTGTGAGTGGTGGTAAACTTCATGCTATTGATAGAGGTGTCGTCACTACCGCCGATGATCATGTTGATAGTACGAGATAGTGATGGCTGCTTCGGTGGGCCTTGGTGTTCACGTCCTCTGGCAAAGTATTTCCTTCCCTTGTCGCTTAATACCTTTTTGAGGTGTCCCTGCCGCAGCATGTTTACGATTTCCATTCCGAGGGCGATGCAATCTTCTGTTTTGTGCCTACGTTCCTGGTGGAACTCACAGAGGGTGTCGGATTTTCTGGTGTTTAGATCGGATCTCATCTTTGGCGGCCACTTTACCTTTGTTCTGAGCTTCTCAAGAGCATAGTCTATTTCTGCAGGTGACAAGCAAAAATTGTGAGTAGATAATAATGGGGCATACCTCTCTCGATTCGGTGAGCCCTAGTCCTTGGCCTGGACGGGCCTTCTTCATAGCGGAGGGAAGGTGCGATGGGTGCCCTGACGTATGGCTGGTGTCGTTCCCTATTAGGTCGCGAGACCGGGTGGTCCCTTCTGACATTGTCCCTTCGTTCTTTCCTGGACTCGGCTTGTACTAAAATGAGTTGATAAGTCGGTCCATTGAGGTCGTCCTCATATGCTCGGACTTCATCACAATATGCATTATGGAACTTGTCCCACGTGGTTGGAGGGTATTTCATCAGACGGCTCAACAATTTTCTAGTTGCTCTTGAACCATTCCTACTCAGCCCGTTCTAGAAAGCTGTGATCGCCATCCCCTCAGATACGTTTTGCAGAGTCATCCTTACTCTGTTGAATCGGGCGAGGAAGTCCCTCAGTCTCTCCCCCAAGGATTTCTTGACAGCGAATATGTCGTTTACTCTCGCTTCGTCCTTCTTAGCTCCAGCATGTGCGGTTACGAACTTGTCGGCCATTTCCTCGAAAGTTTCTATGGAACGGGCTAGTAACTGTGAGTACTATGTTAGTACTCCTCCTGTAAGGGTTTCGCCAAACTTCTTTAGTAAAATAGAGGACACTTATTCCTTGGCGAGGTTGTTGCCTTTCACAGCGGTGATGTAATGGGTCATATGATCTTCGGGATCGGCCGTTTCGTCGTATATCCTGAGATAGTGTGGCATTTTGAAGGTCTTTGGTATGGCATGCGAGGCTGCTGCATCACTGTATGGCTGTTCTACGAACCTGCCGACGTCCTTTTTTGGAAACAACTTAGGGGCGCTCTGTATCTTGTTGACTCATTACTGGTGTTCTTTCACCTGGTCTCGGAGTACTTTGTTTTCATTCTCCATTTCCTCCATCCTCTTTAGAACGGCAACGAGGGCGCTGTCACCTACATTGTTAGTAATATTGTGAGTTATACCTGTTGTTGGAGGGTTCGGCTGATCGCATTGTTCGTTTGCTCGATCTGTCGTGCATGCCATTGCAGTTTCTGTAGTCGTCCCTGGAGTGGGCCTGTTGAGCACGCTCACCAGCGTATCGCTCAGCCACGCCTCGAGGAGCTTCTTAATAGCTGGTGGTGTCTCTTCTTCTGTGGACGTGGAAGCTCCTTTCCGTTGGGTTTTGTTATGCTACAATTGGGGGGGGGGNAAATCGCGAACCCTTATTTTAATAATCTACCCAGGACTTCCGCTTCTGCGGGAACTTAACCGCTTTTTTGGCGTCACACACATCTACGAATCACTATGCTCCTGCGGTCCCTCATATGCTGCATATCCACCATGATGTTGGGAATTTAATTAGTTGGTATAGGCTGGAGGGGATGGCTCTCATGGGATGTATCCACGGTCGTCCCACTATTGCATTTTATAAAGTGGCATGATCCATGATGTGGAATGCTGTCTCCAGAGTCACGCCGTCGGCCAAGACGGGAAGTGTAATTTCCCCTGACGCCCGCTCAACTGCATTATTAAAACCGGTTAGCATGATACAGCACGACACTATCTTGTCCTTGAGTCTCATTTGGATTAGGACTCGGGGATGGATAATACACGCTCCACTTCCATCGTCCACCATGATACATTTGACATCAGTGTCTAAAATGCGTAAAGTTATGACGAGGGCATCATCATGAGGGAAAGTCAAAACGTCGGCATCTGACTCATTAAAGATGATTCTTTCTTCGCGTCTGTCGTACCGTTCGCGGGTGATAGAGCACTTGAGCTTGTAAGTGGTGGTGAACTTCACGCCGTTGATGGGCGCATCATTGTTGCCACTGATGATCATTTTGATAGTACGAGTTGGTGGCGGCGGCTTCGGCGGGCCTTGGTGTTCACGTCATCTGGAGAAGTTATTTCTCCCCTTGTGTCTTAGCAGCTCTTTGAGGTGCCCCTGCCGCAACATGTTTACGACTTCTTGTCTGAGGGCGATGCAATCTTCTGTTTTGTGCCCGCGTTCCTGGTGGAACTCACAGAGGGCATCGAACTTTCTGGTGCTCAGGTTTGACCTCATCTTTAGCGGCCACTTTACCTTTGTTCCGAGCTTCTCAGGGGCATAGACTATTTCTATAGGTGACACACAAACATTGTGAGTAGATAATAAGGGGCACATACCTCTCTCATTTCGGTGAGTCTCAGTCCTTGGCCTGAACGGGGCCTTCTTCATAGCGGAGGGAAGGTGCGTCGGGTGCCCTGACGTATGGCTGATGCCGTTCCCTGTTGGTTAGCAAAACTGGGTGGTCCCTTTTGATGTTGTCTCTTTGTTCTTTCTTGGGCTCGCTTGTACTGAGATGAGCTGATGAGTCGATCCTTTGAGGTTGTCTTCATCTGCTCGGACTTCGGCACAATAGGCATTATGGATCTCGTCTCAAGTGGTTGGAGGATATTTCTTTAATCGGTTCAACAGTTTTCTAGTTGCTCTTGAACCATCCCTGCTCAGCTCATTCTGGAAAGCTGTGATCACCATCTTCTCGGACACATTCGATAGAGGCATCCTTACCCTGTTGAACCGGGCGAAGAAGTCCCTCAGTCCCTCTCCCAAGGATTGCTTGACAGCAAATATGTCATTCACTCTCTCTTCGGCCTTCTTGGCTCCAACATGCACGGTTACGAACTTGTCATCCATTTCCTCGAAAGTTTCTATGGAACGGGCTAGTAACTATGCGTACCATGTTAGTGCCTATGCGTACCATGCAAGGGCACTGTCACCTGCACTTTTAGTAATATTATGAGTTATACCTATTGTCGGAGGGTTTGGTCGGTTGCATTGTTCCTCTATTCATTGTATCGTGCATGCTCTTGCGGTTTTTGTACTCGTGCCTGGAGTGGGCCTGTTGAGCATGCTTACCAGCGTATCTGTCAGCCATGCCTCGAGGAGCTTTTTCACAGCTGATAGTGTCCTTTCTTATGTGGATGTGGAAGCTCCTTTTCCGTTGGGTTTTGTTATGCTACAATTGGGGGGGGGGGAGACCTCTCGCGCCCAGGGGAGGCAATGGGCGTCACGTCTTCGCCTAGGGTTTCACAGCTCTCGTTGATAGCATTCATGAGGTAGCTAGGGAGATCCCCCGTTACCTTCGTCCTTTCTCCTTGGTTACCTGCCATGTAGGTTTTTGTACGTACAAGAAAAGAAAAAGATCTTGGGCTTTGTGATGTTAGTGACTTACGTTAGTTGTAGATCTAAAGGAAACTAAAAAATTAACTAAGAAATTCCCATAGACGGCGCTAAATTGTTTGACCAAAAATATAGATCTTGGTTCAACTAATTAAATTTATACAAATGAGAGTTAATCTTAGTTAATAATAATATCCTAAAAAGTAATTCCCTGTAGTGCAATAAATAGCGCGTAGATCTGTTCCAAAAACTATGACGGTACACCACAATCAATAGTTAAGAACCAAAATAGAAGTAATGTGACATTAAATAGTGATGAACAACAATAAATGACATATATGTAAATAAATGCAAAGGAGTCACTCGAGAAAGGATGAAAGCAATGAATATTCTTTTTGACAATCGAGAATGATGAATAAACCTTTGAGTGCCCGAGATATTCTCGGAGCCAGTGGAAAAGTGTAAGCAAGAATCTTAGTGAAAAGGTTATTTTTGTGTGCTTGTGATGAGGCCCGATTTTCTCTCTCTAAAGTCAAAGTATCTTTTACAAATGAATGTTTCATGTCCCCTATCATTGTACCTCTTTATATTTATAGGGAACATGCTCCTAGAAATCCTAATAGCATAAGTGTAGAGAATATCTACTAGAATATTCTCTTTCATATCCTATCTTGAAGCTAGCCGTTATAATTCTGCCAAGGTACCCGACCTCGGTCTTGATCTTTGATGACTCCTCGGCTTCAGCCCGTGCTGACTCTTCGACCACGACCTTCACCGTTTCTTAGATCACTTCGACACGGGACGACCTGGGAGCGTTTCACCAATTTCATTTCATCTTAAAGTATTCTGAAGATAGATTTTTACTCATACATTACTCATTCTCAGGAGAAAAGAGTCCAAACGTTCTCATCCTAAAGGAGTTCCCTTCACATGTATTTTGATGTTTCAAATTGAAGATCATTTTAGATGGGTGAAAATGCACTTTGCATTAACGTGGAAAGATGTATTTAGTCTCTGTACTCCCATGTTTGTGTAATCATTACCAAAGTGATAGTATATAATTACTTTTTGTATCTATTATTATAGGTTAATGGTTTTCATACCCTTTATTAAAATGCAAAGACTACCCTACTTATCAATTAGAAGAAAAAAAAGGACGTTTAGCTAACCTAAAACACTAAGTTAAGCATGTATTGGCCCGTGCGCTTGCCTTGCTAGTACATATATATAGAAGGGGTGTGTGTATGTGTGCCCTTTTTTATGCATGTCCTACTGTATGTGTTTTTGAAAGTCAGTCCTTGAACTATTATTTAAAGCCATGAATAATTGATTTTTTTTAATATGCTGTAATTTTTTAGAAACAGTACTTTTCTTTACCTAAAACGTAAATTTCTTGAACCTTCCTGTAAAAGAATTTTATTGTCATTAAGTATCCTTCCAAATTAGTTACCTCAGTTTCCTCAAGTAAAAAAATGCGTACTTACAATTAGTTAAAGGCAAGGAAATTTCTTGATCTGTACTTGGGTTGAGGTATTAGTATGGTTTTGGTTTTTTTAAACTCAGAAAAGGTGATGTCTATAGGCTTTGAAGTACTAGCAAAAGCCACTTTTAAGTATAAGACCAATTATTTAAGCCAACATTAGTAGAAGTTCAAGTGCTCAACTCATATTAATTAAGTATCGCAAGATAATGTCACAACCCAGAATCCTACCCTCGGGATCGTGGTGACGCCTAACATTTCACTTGCTAGACAAGCCAACGTTATCTAAGTTACCTAATCAGTTTTAACAATTCAATCAAAACTTTAATAACAATAAGCTTTAATAATCTGAAATAGGTTAAATAAAATACTGAATGACGAAGTCTAAACATATCTCAGAATCTGGAGTCACGAATACATGAGCATCTAGAGTTTTACAGATAATGTCTGAACAAATACAATTGTTTGAATCTAAATAAACAGTAATGATAGAATGCAAGGGGACTTCAGGGCTGCGGATATCGTGCAACTATACCTCAAGTTTCCAAAGTAGATGAATCCGAGCAGTCTCGCTATGCGCCGCTGGAACTCACACCGGTATCTGCACAAGAAGTGCAGAGTGTAATATGAGTATAACCGACCCCATGTACTCTGTAAGTGACGAGGCTAGGGCAAGTCACTTAAAAATAACCTGTACGAAATAATAATAATAATAATTATAATAATTATAATAATAATAATAATAATAATAATAATAATAATAATAATAATAANGTAATCATTACCAAAGTGATAGTATATAATTACTTTTTGTATCTATTATTATAGGTTAATGGTTTTCATACCCTTTATTAAAATGCAAAGACTACCCTACTTATCAATTAGAAGAAAAAAAAGGACGTTTAGCTAACCTAAAACACTAAGTTAAGCATGTATTGGCCCGTGCGCTTGCCTTGCTAGTACATATATATAGAAGGGGTGTGTGTATGTGTGCCCTTTTTTATGCATGTCCTACTGTATGTGTTTTTGAAAGTCAGTCCTTGAACTATTATTTAAAGCCATGAATAATTGATTTTTTTTAATATGCTGTAATTTTTTAGAAACAGTACTTTTCTTTACCTAAAACGTAAATTTCTTGAACCTTCCTGTAAAAGAATTTTATTGTCATTAAGTATCCTTCCAAATTAGTTACCTCAGTTTCCTCAAGTAAAAAAATGCGTACTTACAATTAGTTAAAGGCAAGGAAATTTCTTGATCTGTACTTGGGTTGAGGTATTAGTATGGTTTTGGTTTTTTTAAACTCAGAAAAGGTGATGTCTATAGGCTTTGAAGTACTAGCAAAAGCCACTTTTAAGTATAAGACCAATTATTTAAGCCAACATTAGTAGAAGTTCAAGTGCTCAACTCATATTAATTAAGTATCGCAAGATAATGTCACAACCCAGAATCCTACCCTCGGGATCGTGGTGACGCCTAACATTTCACTTGCTAGACAAGCCAACGTTATCTAAGTTACCTAATCAGTTTTAACAATTCAATCAAAACTTTAATAACAATAAGCTTTAATAATCTGAAATAGGTTAAATAAAATACTGAATGACGAAGTCTAAACATATCTCAGAATCTGGAGTCACGAATACATGAGCATCTAGAGTTTTACAGATAATGTCTGAACAAATACAATTGTTTGAATCTAAATAAACAGTAATGATAGAATGCAAGGGGACTTCAGGGCTGCGGATATCGTGCAACTATACCTCAAGTTTCCAAAGTAGATGAATCCGAGCAGTCTCGCTATGCGCCGCTGGAACTCACACCGGTATCTGCACAAGAAGTGCAGAGTGTAATATGAGTATAACCGACCCCATGTACTCTGTAAGTGACGAGGCTAGGGCAAGTCACTTAAAAATAACCTGTACGAAATAATAATAATAATAATTATAATAATTATAATAATAATAATAATAATAATAATAATAATAATAATAATAATAATAACAACAACAACAACAACAACAACAATAACATAAAAAAAGAAATATAAATGAAGTAATAACTCATATAAACGGGCCCGAAGGTCAACTACCATAGAGCGTAGAATAACAAAGTTTCAAGTCTCATATCACAATACTAAGAGTAGCTCCACAATCACAAATAATTACAACATATCTAATCCGCTGTGGCGCGCAACTCAATCCCACCATATCATCATCTATACATATCATAATCCGTCCTTATTCCTTTATATCATTTCAATACCATTCAATTCCGTTGCGGCGTGCAACCCGATCCCTAAACAATTTCAAACCATCAACATAAATAATTCAATAACAATATTTACAAAATACATCAAGAAGGTGAATGTACTAGACAAAAAAGAACCACAGAATAATCGGAGAATATCTAACATCTCAAAATGTCAAATTTTATCAATTCATCAGTACAAAATAGTTAAACAGCTCACATAGGGGAAACAATATTTTTAGAGTGCATCAAATAATTTAAAAACGATAAAACAAGTAAAACATGTAACAATTATGATATATAAGTAAGGCAAGTAGAAACAGGTAACAAATAAGCAAAAAATCATGGGAGGGATGAACAAATTAAGGCAAAGTAACAATAAAATGACAAGTAACAAATATAATGAAGTCAAGTAAAAACATATAACAATTAAGACATATAATAAGTGATATCCTGAATTAATCTAAAATATGAAAATAAATATCCAAATCCCGCATCCTAAATCCCATTACAGAGATCGATAAAACACAGTACGTAGACACAATTATAGGCGACTGACTGCTACAGTACGCAGACCCTCGTCCATGGCTACTGCACCTTCGTCTAGTGGTGGCAAGCCACCGGACAATCACCAAGAAACGCCCAGCTTGATAACCCAGAAACCCCAACAAAAACCTACTGCACACATCTACCCAGCAGCAATTGATTCGCAAAATGAGATTGGAGTCACTGCAGCGCCAAATACCCTGGGCAGACCACCAACTACTTCTATCGAATCAATATTGAATCGACCAATGTCAAACACTGGAAATGCTTCTCCAGTTCAACATCAATACCCACACGACAATTTGGAGGATTGCACCATCCCTAATTTGAGCCTCGACCAGCTCAACTGCCCAGAAATGCACCAGCTGATCGAGAATGTATTACAGGAAGATCAAATTAGCCAAGGCCAATGCCAATCGATTAGTCATTATGCAGGGATTGGTACTGAATTTCCCAAAGGCCATATCGTGGAACAGAACACAACAGCAATACAAGAAAGAGTTGCAGCAGAATCATAACTACCAAATGCTCGACGAAATGCCACAGTCCATTATACCAATAATTTGAATGATAAAATAGATGTGCATGCTTCTCAACATGTTATTGAAGGTACGCCTCAAGCAAATTCACACGAAAACCCAACAAAAAATGGTGATCATTTGGTGCCTACTTCATCAGCGGGGTTGTTATCAGGGCATAGTCAACTGCCTGATAAGGCCATTGTGTCCCAAATGCAGGAGCAATGTGGAGCCAACAAGAACAATCAGAGTATTTTTATACCAATGCAACATCAGCAAAGTCCAACAGAACCAAGCTTCACAGTTAATAATGCAATGCTGATTGACAAAAATACTACAACGCCTGCACAACTGCAAGAACAACATGTAACGAAAGGCCAGTTACACAAAAATGGCCCACAGACCTACTAAAGCACCTAACCAAACCAATTGCCAATGTAGTGATTAAACTTGATATGGCAAAGGCATATGATAAGGTTTCCTGGAAGTTCTTGATGCATGTACTGAGAAGGATGGGCTTTGCAGAACACTTTATCAACATGGTATGGAACCTTATCTCTAATAACTGGTATTCGGTCTTGATTAATGGGCAATCCTCAGGTTTTTCAAGTCCTCAAGAGGTGTGAAGGAAGGAGATCCATTGTCTCCTGCCTTATTCATTCTGACACCTGAAGTATTAGCTAGATCCTTGAATAAATTGTTTGAAGATAAGACATTCACAGGATTTGGCATGCCCAAATGGTCTGATCCACTAAACCACTTGGCTTATGCTGATGACACCATAATTTTTGCTTCAGCTCACACTCCTTCATTGAGTAAGATCATGGCAGTAATAGAGAGTTATGAACAAGTCTCAGGTCAGCTAGTCAACAAAGCAAAGAGCTCCTACTACATGCATGCTAATGCTGCACACTATTCCAAGCGGTTGGTCAGATTACAGGTTTCTCAAGAGGGAAATTTTCTATCAAATACCTAGGGTTCCCCATATTTTATACAAGAAGGAAGAAGGACTACTATGATGATCTAATCAAAAAGGTGAAGCCTAAGTTACATGCTTGGAAAGGTAAGCTGCTATCAGTAGGAGGCAAGACAATTCTCATCACTAGTGTACTTCAAAGCATGCCAGTACATCTTCTGTCAGTAATGCATCCTCCTAAAAATATTATACAACACTTACATAGAATCTTTGCAAGATTCTACTAGAGAAATAAGGAAGAAGGAAGGAGCAAGCATTGGTCATCTTGGCAAAACCTATGCCTTCCTAAAGAAGAAGGGGGACTAAGTTTTAGATCTTTAACTGATGTATCAAAATCTTTTTTTGCTAAGCTTTGGTGGAGGTTTAGAACTACCAAATCTTTGTGGTCCAACTTTATGTGGAACAAGTATTGTAAAAAGGAAATGCCTACAATAGTGAGATTTAGAGGGGGTTCAAATGCTTGGAGGCAGATGTTGAATGCTAGGGAAGAAGTAGAACATGAGATCATGTGGGTGATTAAGAGTGGAACTACTAACATATGGCATGAAAACTAGACAGGACTAGGTGCACTCTATCATGTACTGCCTCCAGAATTTCCAATAGATGAGGAACTACATGATGTATTAGATTTGAGGCAAGGAGGATCATGGAAGGAGCAACTGATTGATCTAAGTTTTCCTGAAGATATTGCAGACCTTATTAAACAAAATATCGTTTGTGATGATACCGAGGAATACTGGGACATGCCATAATGGATGCCAATAACATCAGGAAAAATCACTGTTGGAAGTGCTTGGCATATTATGAGGCACAGAGCTAATCCTAATCATGAATTCAAAAAAAAATGTGGGCTAAAGGTCTACCATTCAGGATATCTTTCTTCCTATGGAGACTATGGAGGCAGAAATTAGCTATTGATGACTTATGGAGAAGACAAGGGTATATAGTCATGTCCGTCAACAACCTCAGGAGGAAACATTAAATCACATATTCTTAACAAGTCCTACAACATCACATGTTTGGAAGCTGTTCATGGGTTCAGCAGGAATTAATGTGCCATTAGTCCAAGTGATAAGAAATTGGTGGAATTCAAAATGTTGTCCAAAATTAAAGCCATTGTTTCAAGCAGCTCCAACAATCATCACCTAGGAACTATGGAAAAAAAGGAACAAAGGCAGGAATAGGGGTTCTGTCTCTACAAATAGAGTAATTCATGAGGTCAAGAAGACATTGCATTTCTTGGCAAGGGTTAGGTACCCATGGTTATATAATATACCTATGATATGGCCAGAGATGATTCAGTATTTTGAAGAATACAAGCCAATATTGATCACTACAAGAGTTACTTGGCAGCTCCCCCAACAAGGGTGGTATAAGTGTAACACTGATGGAGCTTCAAAAGAAAACGCAGGGCCTAGTTCACTAGAATTGTGAGAGATGATGCAGGAGATCTAATATATGCAAGGGCAGTGGAATTAGGAGTGACCACCAACATTGTAGCTGAGGCAAAGGCAATATTGCACGGCCTGGAGTACTGTGTGGCTAATGAGCTTCATCCACTCATATTGGAGATTGACTCATTAGTGTTAAAGAAGATTATTGATGGGGAATGGGAGTCACCTTGGTCCATAGAACCACAAGTGCAGAAGATTAAGAATTTGAGGGATCACTTCAATGTGATCTTTCAACACGTATTCAGAGAAGGAACTCTGTAGCAGAGTTTATAGCTAACACTATTTTTTCTTTTGTAGGCATAACTCAGTTTGACGATTACCATCAACTGCCTAGTCTAGGGAAGAGGTTAATTAACCTTGACAAATCACAAACTCCTAATCTAAGGACTAGGATTGCCAAAAGAAGAGCCCCTGATTAGTCACGACAATAAGGCATCAAGCTAATTCTGGAGGTGGAAAGACACTATATGAAGTTCATAAATCAAGAATGCAACACTGTAGTCTTTATATGATCCGGCAAAGCTATATAATTTATGTGAAAATGTCGTAGAATGTACTGGATATCCTAGGAACACATAGCTATATATTGGCTATCAATCAGGAGGAGGGAAGGCTATCATTCACTTTGGTGTACTGTACTGGACAACTTATGTCCTATGTATTGTGGTAGCAGTTCTCAGTGTCATTCTGAAATTGGTATGACAACAAACAGGAAGCTGCTTGCCGAGTTTTCATCCATGGAGTTTTAAAACTACATATGCAAATTTCTTCTCTTCTGTGAATGCAGCAGATCAAAATACCACTGGACACATATCAAACTATCAAGCTACAAATTACTAGCCTCAGATTTCATGAATTGGCATTCATTGTGGTACGTACTAGTGTTATATTCGTTCACGCAATGTCCTTTGGACTGCAAAAATTGGCGCCTGGTAAGAGCAATGTAGGTGCTACTTTGGAGTTTTTGCAACTTACATGCGGACACATATGCAACACTATCAACTACAGATCATTGGTGTTTGTAACAGTTAGTTTAAATCTTCTAATCGTTAATATTGTTATAGGCAGTCTTTGGATGCTCTTTGCGGATTGTACTTGTTTACTTTGTAAGACTTGGACTCATTTTGGGACTTCATTTATATATGATAACTACTAGGCACATGGCCTAGTAGCATATTTGCTAAAAAACAAAAATTTATGACAGCGTATATACACGCATCACCTCGCATATACGCTGTTTCCCTACATAATTCACATAACAAATAGTTTAACAAGTCCTAATTCCCTCAAGTCAAGGTTAGACACAACACTTTCATTACGTGAACAAAGCAATCACCCAACCATGACCTTGCCTTTTGAACAAGCCTCCAGCCCAATCAAATCTAGTAAATTATCGACCAAACGCTTCAAAAATAAGCTTTAGAAACTATACATTAATGAAAGATGTTCAATTTTGATCATTTTTTAAAGTTAACAAAAGTCAACCACGGGCCCGCTTTGTCAAAATACGAGGTTCGGGCCAAAACCCAATTACCTATTCACCCCGAGCCCGGTTTTGTGATTAATTTTGAAATCCAACCTCAATTTGAGTTATAAATCCTAATTTTACAAAATCCCCAATTTCTATCCATATCCCTAATTTCTACGATCAAAAACCTAAATTTGATGTTGAAATCATATGAAAAATAATGGGGAATTGAATGAAAGTGGATTAGAGTTGCTTACCAATGATTTTGGGAAGAAGATGTCCTTAAAAAATCATCTCTAGAGTGTTTAAGATTGAGAAATGGTGTAAAATGAGTTAAGTCCCAATTTTTCCCTCTTTTACCTAGCTGCAGATATTGCAATTGCGATGTCTTGTTCGTAATTGCGAACATCGCAAATGTGAAGCACAGGTTGCAAATGCGAACTGTGCATCAAAAGCCCAGATGTCGTAATTGCGACAAAATATTCGTAAATGCGAAATGGCCTCCTTCGCAAAAGTGGCAAATTCTTCGCAAATGCGAAGATGTCCTATTTTTTTCTGGCATCGCAAATGTGACAAAATGCTCCCAAAAGCGGCCCTAGCCAGTTTGCAAATGCAAACCGTTTCCTCTCAAATGCGAGGTTACTTGATCATGCCCAATTCTAGTCCTAAAAAGGATAAGCGGTCACTGCAAATATAACCTAGCTTATGAGTTCATGGTTGAATCCCACAAAGAACTAAGGCTTAGCTATATCTATTTAATATCACTAAGAAAACAAGTTCAAACAATTTTTGAGTTATAAAGATTGAGATGTTTGTTTTAAACTACGTAACTAAGAAAAAACACTAAAGCAATAAGATTATCAATTAAAGAGAAATATGTGAATTGAAGAGAAAAAGCCTAGGATTATGATTTCCTCAATTATCAGGATGAATGTTTAACGCATTCACTTTAATCACGCCGAGTTATTCTCCATTGATCGTGAGTTCTCCTGTTACCATAATTATCTCTCGATCAAAAGCAGTAATTTTCTAGAATTATTCTTTCGAACTAACCCTAGCTAGCAATTCAAGTGACTCACAAAGATCGTGCCAAAGCTTCATTATCTCTAATCCCACTTTTAAATTCAAGTAATTAATCTCTTAATTTATTCAAAAGCGACACTGTTCAACAACAACCTAATCAAGTATTCTTCTTCAAGAAACACATGATAAATATGCACAGTTATTAGATGGCCATTCAATTAACAACAAGCAGAACATAGTTGAACAAATACATTATAAAACGACTAATTATAAATAAGCATGGTCAATAATTCACCCAATAATTGATTCTATCAAAATCCTAGAAGAAAGGTTTAGCTACTCATACTATTACTCAAAAACATATAAACCATTGTCAGACCAATATCCATAGAAATAAAGATAGAAAAGTAGAGAAAAACTTTTCGATTCGTCTTGTGGAATGGACTTGAGGATCTTCCAGGCTCAATATTACTTCAACAATGGTGTTCCTTGCCTTCCCAGGCCAAGAATGCGGCCGAAATAAGGGTTAGCAGCTTTTATATCACATCCCTAAGCCAAATGACTAAGTTGCCCCCAAGATAAAATGCATGCAAATTTGCCCTTGTGCTATAGCCGTGCTTCGCACAGGGTATTGTTGAGTTTTCCAGATTTTTCTGTGCTTTTCGAAGTTACTTCACTGCCTGGGTCCGATTTTCCTTTTCTTCAGAAATTGCCTTTTAGCTTCAATAATGCTCAAATCACCTCTACTTAACTTTAGAAGAAAAAGTAGAACCATCATAGTAAGGGGTTGGGGGAGGATAAAAAATATAAACACAACCGTGAAAGTGACCATCATGACCATCATACATATGACACACATTCCATACATAAGATTGAGTTGGTACACATAACTCGCTCTCGGGAAGATTTTGATATTCTGCCACGAGTGGTTTCCTTTATAATATGTATAAGGATCTAAAGTAGAATTACTAACACCTAAACTCCTATAATTCCAAGATGTCATGTTTCTTAAATAAAACATAAAAACAAAATAAAATAAAAGTTCGAACTTGAAACTAGCAATATTTACAGCTACAACTACACCGTTAGTTCCCCGGCAACGACGCCAAAATTTGATCACGCCCAACTCTAGTCCTAAAAAGGATAAGCGATCGCTGCAAATATAATCTTGCTTATGAGTCTAGGGTCGAATTCCATAGAGAACTAAGGCTTAGCAATATCTATTTAATATCACTAAGAAAATAAGTTCAAACAATTTTTGAATTATAATGATTAAGATGTTTGTTTTAAACTACTTAACTAAGAAAAAACACTAAAGCGATAAGATTATCAACTAAAGAGAAATATGTGAATTGAAGAGCAAAAAGCCTAGGATTATGATTTTCTCAATTATCAAGATGAATGCTTAACGTATTCACTATAATCACGCCGAGTTATTCTCCACTGATCGTGAGTTCTCCCATTACCACAATTATCTCTCGATCAAAGGCAGTAATTTTTAGAATTTTTCTCTCGAACTAACCCTAGCTAGCAACTCAAGCGACAAACAAAGATCGTGCCAAAGCCTCGTTATCTCTAATCCCAGTTTTAAATCCAAGTAATTAATCTCTTAACTTAGTCAGAAGTGACACTGTTCAAGAACAACCTAATCAAGTATTCTTCTTCAAGCAACACATGATAAATAGGCACACTTAATCGATGACCATTCAATTAACAACAAGCAGAACGTAGTTGAACAAATAGATTATAAATAACTAATTATAAATAGGCATGGTCAATAATTCACCCAATAATTGATTCCGTCAAAACTCTAGAAGAAAGGTTTAGCTAATACTATTACTCAAAAATACATAAACCATTGTCAGACCAATATTCATAGAAATAAAGATAGAAAAATAGAGAAAAACCTTTTGATTCGTCTTGTGGAATGGACTTGAGGATCTTTCGGGCTCAATTTTACTTAAACAATGGTGTTCCTTGCCTTCTCAGGCCAAGAATGCGGCCAAAATAAGGATAAGAAGCTTTTATATCACATCCCTAAGCCAATGACTAAGTTGCCCCTCAAGATGCAACGCATGCAAATTTTTCTTTGTGCTATAGTTGTGCTTCGCACATGGTCTTGTTGAGTTTTCCAGAGTTTTCTGTGCTTTTCGAAGTTACTTCACTGCCTGGGTCCAATTTTTCTTTTCTTCAGAAATTGCCCTTTAGCTTCATTAATGATCAAATCATATCAATTCTTCACTCTTGGCTTCCTACATAACAAACTTCAACAATTAAGCTTAATTAGTCATCTTTCAACTTTCAAAACACCTAAAAATACACTAAAGTAGGGGTAAAACATATTCCATTACATGTAAACCTCGCATATTATCATTACCCAATCCCAGGCCTTGCTCGCAAATGAGATATTTTGTTCGCAAAAGCGAGCCAGACCTTGCAATTGTGAGATCTACACCAGACACCAGAAGAAACATTGCATCAGCAATCTTTACACTATCCAAACGCATCCCAAATGCGTCTGAAACTCACCCAAGCCCCTCGGGCTCCAAACCTAACATACACACAAGTGCAATAACATCATACGAACTTGATCACGCTATCAAATCACCAAAATAATATCTAAAAATATAAATCAAACATCTAAACAAATGAAATTTCAAAGGAAAACTTAAGAACAATTAGAATCACAACTAAGCGTCCGAATCTTATTAAACCAACTCCGAATTGCACCAAATTTTGCAGATAAGTTTTAAATAGCAAAACGAACCTATTGCAAGTCTCAAAACCAAAATCCGAACCCATAAACCTATAGTCAAACCTTGAAAATTTCCAAATTTCAAATTACTAACTTTCGGTAAAATGAGTCAAATCAACCAAGGGACCTCCGATATTAATTCCGGGCATACGCCCAAGTCTAAAATCACAATACGAACCTACTAGAATCGTTAAAATATCGATTCGGGGTTGTTTTCACTAAAAGTTGACTGTAGTCAACTCAAGTAGGTTTTAAAGCCAAGAATTGTATTTTCTTCAACTTTTTACATAAAAACTTTTCAAAAAGCGACACGGGTCACACACACAAACCAAGAAATATCAAACGAAGCTAATGGAGGTCTTGAAATACGGAAATAAGGGATAGTACTCAAAATTACCTATCGGGTCATCATAAATAATTATACATTACTAGTGTTAAAATCCACTTTCCAACTTGAACGAGCTGAATCTCTTTTTTCAAAATTCCGTAGTCCGACATGCCATGCTCATACTAAAAATTTCCCTTTTCAACGAGAACATGGATAACAAGATATTATTGAAGACATAATTAAATAAATAAAATTAATAATCTCTCTAGCAGTAAGGTTTTTGATGTGATGATCATATATTTCAACATGATACTAAAGAAAGCATAGATCATGAGTTCAAATTTTTCGCTACCCATTATAAAAAGATATTTTCACATGTTATTCATAATTAAATAAACAAAAGTATGTTCTCTCCTAAAGAAAACCAACTTTCACTTTCTTTATTGGTAGGATTGATGGGAAGTATTATACGGACATGTAAAGAAGTGTACTACGCATTTAGCCCCCAAGAAATCACTAGTTGGAAAGTGAATTTGGTGCTATAAATGGATAGTGAAGTAAAGGTAACTTCAATAAATTAGCTTGAGTTTTCACATTGTTGGAGTAATTAAGATGAAGTTCTATTACTACTTGTTTTGCTGTGTTCTAACTATGGCTATCCTAGTCTCTTCAGGTACAACTACAACTTCCTTACTTCACTTTTTGATGAGTTTAAGTTCTAAACGCTCACAATCAGGCTAAGTTGACCTATAATAATAGTAAGCATGATATTCTAAAGTATAAAAGAGGGTAGTAAATTGCTATAGTCGAGTATATTGCACTAATAAAAATTCAGTACAATTGTTAGTGTATTTAACTTTGTGTGCAGGTAAAATCGGGATAAAGTTACCTCGATTTTTCGATAAAGAAACGAGAGGACAATGCGACCCGATATGGCCTCAGGTAATGCCGAGGGCTTCCACAGAGTTTTTATTGAGTTATAACCGGAAAGATGGTGCGCTCGGAACCGGACACGGCCAAGCATTGAGCTCGAGCAAAGTGAAGAACCGGGGTTAAGGGAAAGATGGTTAGACAGAACAAACGAGGGGCCGAAATATCCGCCCACCACCAGATATTACGGTACAAATCTCGCCTGGCATCAATTGCGTAATGACGTGTACTAGAAGAAAGAGATCTTTACCTTACTTAGACTTGTACTAGGATTGAAACTCCCCTACTATATAAATGAGAAAACTTTTATATTTTAAGGACCACTGTTGGCACACATATCAAAGCAATAAAGTTAACTTTTATTCTCTAGTTATTGTTCAATGTATTCTTCAGCTGCTTATTTATTGAGGTGTAACCAAGCCCATTCCGAGGGCTAGATCGGAACTGATTTCCAAACGTCCATTACAAAGATAGACTTAATCATCCATTACATTTGGTTTGATTGCTTTGTTTTCCTTTAATTCAATTGTTTATTGTTCTTAGTTCATTTGTGTTAAATTAAATCGCATATCCTTTAAACCGCGTGTAAATTTGATTGTTACTCATTTTAAGGGTAAATAGATTGGCGCCCACTATGGGGCCAAGGATAATAGTGGTGATTTAATACAAATCTCCATCAGCTAGAAGAAATTGATTAAACTACCTCTCCGTACAGTGCGATTCTAGTGAACAGTGATGCCGTCGCACCTTTATTGCCACAACTCCACCGTCCGATGGTGAAAAGCCACCAGACCAGACTCATAAAAAGTGCCTTGACAATGTGCACAAACCCCAACTGGGCTCCCCTGCAAAATCTAACCTAGCTGCTATAAATTTCAATTTGAGTAGAGATATCACTGCAACAAAAAATTGCCCGGGAGCTTATAAAAATTCCCATTTCATTTTTGGTCAAATCTTGGAACTCCAAGCAGTGGAGATTGTTCTCCACCTACAGAGCTATTATTCCACCAAATTTCAGATCACTCCACCGCCGAAATCATCGTCCCCGATGAACTGAATATCTCCGGTGAGCACCAGTTGGTCGTGCATGGTGATACAGATGTCCAAATTGGACAAAATCAATGCAAACCTGTTTCTGCAGGTAAGGAGAATGCGTCTAATCCATCTCCACTTAAGTTCAATGGCCCAATTGCCACAACATTGCAAAATATGATCTACTGATGGTCCACCACCTGTTCGAGGAAATACAAAAGCTACTTCTACTGACTTGATTGTGGTACAAAGTGATAAAGATGTTTCTAACCCATTAAAGCATCCTCACATTCAATCGAGCATCATTCCTACTATACCAGGTAACAGTACAAGCCAAAACAATAACTTAAATCGATTTAGCCATTATAGATGCTCAGCGCAGAGAAGAAGCACCTAAAGTCTCACCATAAAAACAACCCCAACCAAACCCAAACCATCACACTATTAAACCCCTTACCACACAACCACAGGTAGAAAACAAATATGCACCAACACCATCCTCTGTACCAAAAAAACCAGCATAACACCAGCAACAATAACCTTCCTAAAGTTTCATCTAACTTTGATAAGCCCAGTCACACCAAAGCCCCCATACCACAACCAACAATCAAATAAACACAACCCAACAGCAACACCAAAAGCCAAACTCAAGACCCTATCTCTAGGGCCAAACAACTGAACAACTCCTCTGCCCCACCACCACCCATAGTCACTCACTCACACGTAGCCAAATTGAGAGCAAGACATGAAGCAAAAATTAAACCTATAGAGTTCACACCACCTAGGATCACAACAAAGCAAGGTCAACCAGCTATGATCTTCAGCAGAAGTGACTACATGGTCAAGCTTGCAGCCAGGTAGAAACACACAATTGTTGGAAAGTTCTCCAATACCATGCCTAGAATGGATCAGGAAAAGCTTTGTCACTCAAATTAAATTGAAAGGTGGAGTAAAGATAGCACACTTCAATGCTAGGACTGTCTATATAGACATAGATAATGAGTATGATCATGTCACTGTATGGACTAGGCAATTTATGTATATACAGAGCCAAATGATGAAGCTTGAAACCTGGACACCTACCTTCATTCTAACTGAAGACTCTCCTGTAATTCCACTGTGGGTTGTCATCCCTGAACTACCTTGGCATTTCTATTACATGGAGATCCTCACAATGCTGCTATCTTCTATTGGGAAAGCTTTACACTTAGACATGGCATCATTCCAAAAAACAAGAGGGAGTGTGGCCAAAGTCAAGATGCAGATTGATCTTACAAAACCTAGACCACATAATGTGTGATTAGGATTTGATGAGAACCAAGATGTAAATGGTGATGGACAATGGCTGAAAGTGCTATATGAAAACATTCCTGATTACTGCATGTATTGCAAACACTTGAACCATAATCCATCATCCTGTCCAGTTAGAATCAAAGATGAAGAAAATAAAAGAAAAAATCACTCTGTCACATAGGAAGGCATCAAGGAAAGCCAACAGTAGCAAAAGTTTTCTGGGGCAGCATCAACAAGCCAGAACCAAGGATAGCAACAAAAAGAACAACAACATAAAGAAGCTAGTACTGCACCTCAACAAAGCCCTCAGGAACACCAAACATCAGGGGTCATTCCTTCAAACAATGAATGGAAAAATCAGAAAAGAAAGCATTTCAAGGGACAACAACAACAGAACAAGAAGCAACATCAAACATATGTACCAAAGCAAACCTCAGATCACCATCAGATGATGCACTCAAATAAGCAGTCTCAGGTAATTAAGAACTCCAAACAACAGAAGGCTAAAATAGATATGACAACCTCTACCTCTATTAATCCTCCAGTTGCACTGGAGAATGATATTGATTTTGTGGCTCAGAGTCCTCTCTCTTCCCATTCCCTTATTAATGTTGTGAATACTGCTGAAGTTTTTGGAGGAAAGGAGAATTGTCAGGAGAAAACCTTAACCATGCAGGATGGGGATCCTAAAGGGGTGGGTATTCCTCATGTTTTGCATGAGTTCACTTTAGCACCATTGATTGACCATAGGAATGACTCTAGAACTCCTGTTACCATTGGTACATAATCAAATAAAGCTCATGATCCTGATGCTGATCACTGAGAAGAAGAACAACATGAAGTAAAAAGAATGGCCAAAGGCAAAGGTCATGTTGTTCCTAATGCTCACATTCAACCTACAAGACAGAAGACTAAACCAAGTAAGAAAAAGATAAGAGCTCTCCAAAGGAAAAATGCAGGTATCAGTATAGTTGAACAATTAGAGGAACTTCCTGAAAAGGCTCCTAAGATCTACTTTCAAACACCATCCCTAATGACAAGTCATCCTCCAAACCATGAGGAGAATTGTCAACTTGGTAATGGAGATGACACTTACATGGCAGTGGCACATTCTGACAAAGATAAGCTTCCCAGCACAAACACACCTACAGAAAATACTGAACCACACCCAGGGAGTCAGTATGCTCTGAGGATCTCTTTCAACAGACATTCACCTTCAGGTCAGGATAATGATGAGTACATACCTATACAGTCTGAGGATGAGTTAACTAGGGCTTCAGAAGAGGATGATGGGTTCATTGATGGTATTGATGAAGATCAACATTGTGACCTCCTATTGGCAGCAGTTAATGGTGCTTCTGAATAGGACAGTGTCACACTTTCTCATGAGAATCCTTCTAGAACGAGACCTTCACCCAGACTTACCAGAAGCAAAGTTGCCTTAAGCAGCAGTAATCCACCAAACTCAAGAACCCCCACCATTCCTAAATGATTAGTACAATCACTTGGAATATTAGAGGTATCAGAACCTCAGGAGCTATTGAGAGACTCAAAACACTCAAACAAATCCATAAACTTTCCTTCATTGCTTTGTCGGAACCATTCTGGGAAAACCCTTACCTTGATTTCTACCTTGATTACTTCAGAATTCAGCTCTCTATGAACGAAGCTGCTGCCAATGTCAATAATAAAATTTGGCTCTTCTAGGATCAAGATTTCACTGGCACTCTTCTAGATCAGGATGAACAATAGATGACCATTGAACTGAAGCATGTTAAACTTGGTGAAATTATTCAGCTTACAGTCGTGTATGCCAAATGCAAACCAGCATTGAGAGCTCTACTCTAGGAGAATCTGAGACATCGGTCTACTATATGCAATATTCTTTGGTGTGTAATTGGGGACTTTAATGTAATTGCTTCCATTGGGAAAAAGATTTGGGGAATTCCCTACCATATGAACAAAAGCATTGACTTTCTAAGCATGATTGAGGACTGTGGTCTGACTAAACTAGGGTTCTATGGACCTAGATACACTTGGTCTAATGGAAGGGGTTCATGCTCTATTGTGTGGAAAAGATTGAATAGAGGTTTAGTAAATGACAATTGGCTAAGCTCCTTTCCTGCTACTACCATCACTCACTTGGCTTCAACTGGCTTAGATCATTCTCCTCTTCTGATGGAGATGAATGTGAGACAAGACTCAATCAAGAAATACTTTAGATTCCTCAAATGTTAGATGAAGAATGAATCCTTTATGCCTCTAGTTCAAGAAGTGTGGAATGGTCCTATCAATGGAAGTGCTATATGGATCTTTCACCAAAAGCTCAAGGCTCTTTCTAGTACTTTGAGCAAATGGTCTAGACAACAATATGATGACATCTTTCAGAAACCCAAAAATTTTGAACAAAAGGTCAAAGAAGTAGAAGAAAAATGGGCAGCATCTAATAATCCTGGTGACAGACAGAAATTTCATGATCTACAGGCTCAATACACCAGACACTTGAAATTAGAAGAAGAAGTTCTGAAACAAAAAACTCAGTTGCAATGGTTCAAGGATGGTGATGCCAATTCCAAATATTTTCATAGCTTGATAAGGGGTAGAAGAAGAAAGCTTTATATTCACAAAATCAAGGATGAGAATAGGGATTAGATCCAGGGTGATGAAGCAATAGGTGAAGCTGCTTGCAACTACTTTGAAACTCATTTTACTGAACAAGGGTCCCTCTTTAAAGAAGATCATCTCTCTTGTATCCCTACTATGATCACTCCAGAAGACAACATAAATCTAACCAAGGATCCTACTTTAAGTGAACTAAAGGAAGTTGTTTTCTCCATGAACCCAAACAGCGCAGCTGGACCAGATGGAATGAATGGAAAATTCTACCAAGCCTGTTGGGATGTTATCAAAGATGATTTGCTCAATGTGGTTCTTGACTTCTTTGGAGGTAGTGACATGCCTAGATATAAGACAAATGCCTGCCTGGTCCTTCTTCCAAAAGTTGAATTTCCTAACTCTTTCACTGAATTCAGACCTATTATCCAATGCAACTTCATCAACAAGATCATTTTCAAGCTAATTTGTTCCAAGCTTGCACCAATACTACCAAACATCATCTCTGCCAACCACTCTGATTTTGTTAGAGGAAGAAGTATCTTTGAAAATATCATGCTGACTCAGGAGACTGTCCAAGGCATTAAGAAATCAAACACTGGGGCCAATGTTGTTATCAAGCTTGATATTTCAAAGACCTATGACAGAGTGTCTTGGAGTTTTACATGCATCATGCTTATAAGAATGGGGTTCAATGAGATGATTATTAATATGATCCGGAGAACCATGTCCAATAACTGGTACTCTGTAGTGGTAAATAAAACCAGGCATGGTTTTTCAAATCCACTAGGGGTCTAAAACAGGGAGATCCCTTGGCACCATCCCTCTTCATCATTGGGGCAGAACTACTCTCCAAAATGCTCAACAATCTCAACAATGACCAGTTCTTCAATGGTTTTTACATGGAAAAAAGGGTCCTCAAATCAACCATTTGAGCTTTGCAGATGATATCATCATATTCACATCAAGCAGCAGGGTATCCTTACAGAAGATTATGAGAATTTTAGGGGATTATAAGACTAATTCTGGCCAGCTGATAAACAAGGTTAAGAGCCATTTCATGACTCCCACTTGTGTTTTCCACTGCAATATTTATAGGATCTCTCAAATCACTAGTTTTACTAGGAAAGAATCACCAATTATATATCTTGGTTGCCCCCTCTACATTGGAAGAAAAAGAATTCTACACTTAAATGGATTGATATCTAAAATAGTGAGCAGAATCAGAGGATGGCACAGCAGAATGCTTTCTTATGAAGGAAGAGCTACTTTGATCAAATATGTGCTGCAATCCCTCCCCATTCACCTGCTATCAGCTATTTCACCACCCAAAACTGTCATGAAACAGCTGGAAAGACTGGCTGCTAATTTTTTCTGGAGCATGGAGAAGGATAAAAGCAAATAACATTGGGCTTCCAAGGAGAAGCTATCATATCCAAAAGAGGAAGGGGGGGGGG
>AWOL01S0056641.1:82635-105204 GCA_000715115.1 Nicotiana otophora
GGGAGGGGGGGGGGGGGTATTGGTTTTAGAACTATGGCTGATATTTGTAAGACTATGGAATTCAAACAATGGTGGAGTTTTAGAACAAACCAGTCTTTGTGGAGCACCTTCTTGGCCAAATACTGCAAAAGATCACACCCAATCTCAAAGAAATGGCACTCTGGCCAATCATAAATTTGGAAGAAAATGATATGTAACAAGAAAGAAGCAGAAGCACACATAAACTGAAGGCTATATTCAGGTAATGCAAGTTTTTGGTGGGATAATTGGCGGGGAACTGGTCCTTTAGCTAGCTACAGAACTGAGGGAGGAAGGCTAGGCAACATCACTATCTCATAATTCTGGGATTCTGGATATTGGGATCTCCAGAAGTTCCACAACCAAGCCCCAATCCACAAAATCCCTGATATCATTCAGATCCCAATCTATTTTTCTCCTCACACCTCCGGTAAACCTATATGGGTACGAAATACCTCTAGCAAATTCACTTGTGCTTCAGCATGAGAAATAGTTAGAAAGAAAAAACAGATCCTCTTCACCAACAAGATGACATGGCACAAGAGAATCCCCTTTAAATGGTCCTTTTGCATCTAGAGAGCCCTCAGAAACAAATTGCCCATTAATGATAGGGTCATTTCCTTTGGTCAACCTATTGTCACTAGACGTGTGTGATGTATAAAACCTCAAGCTAAATCAGTAGATCACATTTTCAGTTTGGGCCACTTTGCTAAGGCAATATGGAGGGAATTCACAGGTCCAGCTGGCTTTCCTTTCCAAGATATGCCTCTTAGATTGCTTTTGATGAAATGGTGGATGCAGAAGAGCAGGAATGATGTACATAAACTTCTCCTGGATAAACTTCCAATTATCATTTGCTGGAACCTTTGGAAAAATAGATGCAGTGCTAAATATGGCTCCAAGCAATTATCTATGATCAAAGTTCTATTCTCCATCAACTTTGACATCAACCTTCTCCTCAGAGCCACTAATCTTTCCTTTCATTGGCCTCTTCATTGGAATGAACTTTACTTCACAGTTGAAACAATGCAGCATCACATATGCACATCACAGGTGACCTGACACAAACCCGAGGATGGATTTGTCAAGCTGAACAGTGATAGCAGTGCCCTCAAGAATCCAGGAAAAATTGGCGTAGGGAAAATTATTAGAGATCATCTGGGGAGATGTATCCATGCCATATCAAGTCCACTTGGAGAAGGAACCAATAATATGGCAGAAATTGAAGCAGCCATTATTGGAATGAAGTGGTGCCTAGAGAATTGCCACTTCAAAGTGAATTTAGAAGCTGACTCTGCACTACTTGTTTATTGGATCAACCATGAATTTGAGCCTCCTTGGAGTTTAGAGATGCAGCTGCAGAAACTGATTGACCTATGCTCCCAGTGTCATGAATTCAAATGCTCTCATGTTTATAGGGAAGCTAATTGTCCCACTGATTCTTTATCTAAGCTCATCCATGATCTCCCTCAAATAACCCATTTTGAGAATATTTTTGACCTTCCCAAGCAAATCAGAGGTCAAATCAGACTTGACCAAATGAACACCCCAGCTTTCAGATATAAGACAAAAGCAAACTTCAGCCTTCATCAAATCACACTTCCACCTCCAATTCTAATGGATATGGTTGAACATCCGAAATACCTAGGAGCAGACCATACAGTCCAAACACCAAAGTTCTGGGGCAACAATTTCAACCATACCAGCTTGCTCAAACTCTTTAGGAAAAGGGCTATGACATTTTGGTTTCAACTAACAGTTTTTTCCTTTTTTGCAGGTGAATCCACTGTTATCGTTCCCTGTCTACTGCTTCCTTTTCAGTGTGTGGTATCAATACCTTTGGTATTCTTTCTGCTGGAAATCAATCAGGGGATAGGAGCAGGCATATTGTGCCGTCTCTGTAGGTACACTTAGATTCCAAAACATCACCAACACAAACAAAACCACCAGCTCCTAAGGATACACACACATACACCTTCCCTACCCTCTATCAGAAGAAACATAAATATCAACACCACAAACAACCTTAACATCCATATCTGTAACTCGTGCCCACACAAAAACCAGGAATCCAGTTATACATCCACACCATCATCACAAAGATTCTACCATCCAGTAATCCAAATAACCTCCAACGCTTCCAAAAACCAAAACACCACCACCATACCCGCATTTCTTCAGGGGCCACTAAACATAAGAACCTGGATGCACACCCATTTAACAGAAATGCCCTTTTTTTCTCTAACCGTGGTTTCTCTTTTGCAGGTACCTACAGTTTAAAACAATTGACATACCCTCAATATGTGGTATTAGTACTTATAATGCTCATCCTATTGAGGGTGTATCAATTGACTATAGTTAGTATTATCTACAAGATTAAGCATAATCATCTCCAATACCTAATTAAAGGATTCACATCAACTCACCAACACCAGCTTCCTGAAATCCATCCTAACAGCTGGTAACTCCAGAACAAATATAACCCCTAGAAACCACAAGCACCCTTTATTTCTAATTTTTGTTGCTTTTTGCAGGTACACGAGACAGATTCAAACTATTGATGCACTTGCAAAGTGTGGTATTAGCATCTCAGATGCTCAATCTCTTGCAAGTGTACCAATCACCTTGGACCTGTCACAAGGATTCTGCAAATTTGTCACAACAGACAAATGTTTCTGGCAGGATCCTTCAGAGAACCCTCAGTTTTTTCAACCTACCTACACAGCTTGTTACACCAACATGCAGCTCTCAGAAGGACACTACTACACAAACCAGGACCTCAACACCTAACCACCAACATCCAGCACCTTATTCTTCAACTCACCAGTAGAAAGTTCCTGCTCAAATGGATACTTTCAGACACCAGCACCAACCTGCTTTCTTTGCGGGCATTTAGCAGGACACACCTAGGGGCCCAAGGATAGTTATCCTGCACTTCCCTATCAGATCATAGAAGCAGAAGTTTACAGGATGCAACAGCTCATTCAGCTCCAGGTCACCAGTTAAACCTGCCTGCTCCAAAGTATTCTGGATGAAAGAAGCAGGAATTTTCTCACTCTCTTCCGTCAAAAATATCATTCAGCAATAGTAGTTCTGCCCAGTTACATGGGTCATTTTGATATCTATCTTCAACTTGGCTTTCTTTGGCCTCAATGTCAGAGCCAAGTTAAAGATAGTTTATAGCATACTTTACTGTTTTTGCCATACTCCATAGGAGAAATCTATATTTACTCTTGATGTAGGTCTTGTTGTATATGGAAGTTGACCTTCCTACTCATCTATTTAGTTGATTTAGGATCATTTGTGCATTTTTGTCTAGTTGACCTAGACTCACTTCACATTATTTTTGTATACACAATTGTCTATCACTTAAGAATAGGCAATTGGTACATCATCATAGGTCTGACTCATCATGACGACCAAGTGTATATCCGTCATATTTTTGGAGGTAAGGTTCATGTCCCCCTCTTTGTTGTACTTTACTTTATATATATATATAAATTAACCCTAGACGCAACTCCTAGTGGAATTTTGCCCAAACAAATACGAATCTCCATAACGTTGATGCCGAGTCAGGCCACCACGGTGAAAACAATAACGTGATACCATACTATGACGTACCCATATTGATCCTAATGGTGTTCCGATCGCTGACCTAGTTGACGCTAACTCACAAGTTGCCATCAACGTCAACCTACCAACTGATCTAGAAAATAGCATTCGCGGGGCACCCCGGCCATCGGCTCGAGAAGCACCCGAAGGAGAAGGTGATGGAGTTAACTTACGGTTGATCTTTGAGACGCTACAAGATCAACAAGTGGAAATAGCAAAACAACAGACTCAAAATCATGCCCAGAACAGGATCGAACCTGAGCGGGTTAGAGAAGACGTTTGAAGAGATGAAACGATTGTGGCATAACCGGATGAGTTCGAGTCCGGAGAAAATTTCAAGGTGATGAAAATGCTCGAAGCACTAAAACAGCAGGTTGAGTCTGGTGAGAAAAAGATAGAGGCAAATGACAAGAAGGAGGAAACTTACAATTCGAGGGTCGATCAGATCCCGGGAGCGCCTCCAATACTGAAAGGTCCAGATTCCAAACAATTCATTCAAAAACCTTTTCCCCTTGAGTGCATCATTGAAGACAATCCTGAAGAGATTTCGAATGCCCGATATTCCCAAATATAACGGGACCACAGATCCAAACGAGCATGTAACCTTCTATACGTGCGCAATAAAAGGCAATGACATAGAAGATGATGAGATCAAGTCAGTGTTGTTGAAGAAATCTGGGGAAACCTCATCTAAAAGGGAGATAATATGATACCATAACTTACCTCCAAATTCTATTGATTCATTTTCTATGCTTGCAGATGCCTTCATTAAAGCCCATGCTGGTGCCATCAAGGTTTATATTAGGAAATCAGACCTTTCAAAGTCAAGAAAAGAGACAACGAGATGCTTAGGGAGTTCGTGTCGAGGTTCCAGATGGAACAGATGGACTGCCCCCAGTCGCAGCTGATTGAGTCGTTCAGGCGTTCACTCAAATGCTCAACCCCCGAAGTTCCACTGCTTCTCAACAATTGAAGAAAAACTTGATGGAGTACCCGACAGTTGCTTGGGCCGATGTTCATAAGTCAAAGATCAGATTCAAGAATGACCAGCTAGGGGCCCCCTCGGAGTCTGTTTACCCTAATAGAGCAAACAACAGATCTAAAAGAATTATGGACCAGGAACCATGGCCGGTTCGAGATTAATATCAACCATACAACTCAGATAGAAGGTGGAGGGGACCCGGTCGCCACCCAACCAGGAACGATAGGAGAAGTAATCAAGGACCTAGTAACCTGGGTCTGATAAATAAGAACGGTTTCGACAGATCAATGGATGCTGCGAGTATAGTGTTAGTCATTGGTCGCATCACAAAGACCAAATAGCCTAGGCTACTTCAGTCTGATCTCGCATAGAGGGATCACAACTTGGTATGTAAATACCACGGTACTCACAGTCACATGACCGAAGATTGTCGACATCTAAGAGAAGAAGTGGCTTGTCTATTCAACAATGGGCATCTTCGGTAATTCCTAAGTGAGTAGGCCAAAAAGCATTTAAAAAATAGGGACGCCAACAAACAAATTAAGCAGGAGGAGTCTCAACACGTGATCAACATGATCATTGGGGGAGTGGGTGTCCCGCAAGGGCCGATGATAAAGTGCACCAAAGATTCTATCACAAGGGAAACACACACTCGAGACTATGTCCTGGAGGGGTCCATCTCGTTCAGTGACACGGACACCAAGGGCATCATTCAACCTCACAATGATACACTGGTAATATCTATATTTATTAATAAATCTCGAGGTAAGCGTGTGTTAATTGATCCAGGTAGCTCGTCCAACATCATTCGATGGAGGATCATAGAACAATTAGGATTATGGGACCAAATCATACCGATAGTATAAGTATTGAACGGGTTCAACATGGCATGCGAGACGACGAAGGGTGAAATAACCCTACCAGTAAACACTACCGGGACCACCCATGAAACACAATTTTATGTGATCGAGTGTGATATGAGATATAATGCCTTGTTCGGGAGGCCATGGGTCCACAACATGAGAGCGGTTCCTTCGACCCTATATCAGGCATTGAAGTTTCCCTCCCCGGGCGGAATCAAAATGGTCTACGGGGAAAACCCAGCCGCAAAGGATATGTTTGCTGTCAAGAAAGTGATCCCGGTGCCCGCGGTCGCAATATCAAAAAGTAAGGGACTGGCCAAAGAGAAAGAAACCAAATAGCAAGTAGCGGCCCCGACCCTGACTGGGCCGGGGAAACAAAGGGAACACACAACAAACGAGGAGGTTGATTTTGGTGTCCCGCGATCCTTTATAGCACCCGAGGATACCTATGCCATCAAATCGACAATTGAGGAATTAGAGTAAGTCATACTGATCGATTATCTACCGGACATAAAGGTATATCTAGGCACAGGGTTAACTCCCGAGCCCAGGAAAAAACTTATTAATTTCCTTAAAGCTAATGCCGATTGTTTTTCCTGGTCCCACTTAGACATGAAAAGGATCTCACCAGAGGTGACAACTCACAAATTAAGCTTGCATCCAATATTCCACCTGGTCAAACAGAAGAGGAGGCCGCAATTCGAGATCAAACATGCATTCATCAAAGATGAGGTATCTAAAATTTTAAAAATAGGTTCCATTCAGGAAGTTAAATAACTGGATTGCCTAGCTAATGTAGTGGTCATGCCTAGAAAAGGAAACAAACTTAGAATTTGAGTAGATTATAAGGACCTAAACAAGTCATGTCTGAAGGATTCATTTCCTTTGCCTAACATCGACCGAATGATCAATACGATGGCCGGACATGAGACGTTGAGTTTTCTCGATGCCTATTCTAGGTACAACCAAATACGGATGGACCTGGGTGACCAAGAAAAGACTTATTTTACAACTAAGTTTGGCACCTATTGTTACAAAGTAATGCCATTTGGGTTAAAGAATGCTGGTGCCACGTATCAACGCCTAGTTAATCGGATGGTCGAAGAACAAATAGGAAAATCCATGGAAGTTTATATTGACGATATGTTAGTTAAGTCCCTACGAGTAGAGGACCATTTGAAACATTTGCAGGAAACCTTTGACATACTGAGGAAATACAACATGTAGCTAAATCCGGAGAAGTGCACCTTCAGGATCAGCTCGTGCAAGTTCCTCGATTTTATGGTATCAAACTGGGGATTAGAGATCAACCCAGACAAGATAAAAGCCATAGAAGATATCACCATAGTCGACAATGTCAAGGTAGTACAAAGATTGACTGGGCGGATAGCCGCTTTGGGCCGGTTTATCTCAAGGTCATCCGATAAAAGCCACCGATTTTTCTCATTACTGAATAAGAAGAACAACTTCTCTTGGACCCCGGAATGTCAGCAGGCTTTAGAAGAACGCAAATGATACCTATCAAGCCCTCTTTTATTGCACACCCCGAAGGCGAACGAGCAACTATACCTCTACTTGGCAGTCTCCGAGGTAGCGGTAAGTGGTGTCTTGGTTTGGGAAGAAGAAGGTACATAGTTTCCTATTTATTACATTAGTAGAACCCTAGGCAATACCGAAACAAGGTATCCACACTTGAAAAAAAATAGCACTCGCTTACTGAGCATATCTAGGAAATTAAAACTGTATTTTTAGTGTCACCCCATTTATGTCGTTACCTTGTATCCACTAAGGAATGTTATGCATAAAATCGAGCTCTCGGGCTGACTGGCCAAATAGGCTGTAGAGGTTAGCGGGTACGATATTGAGTACAAACCAGGAACTGCGATAAAATCCTAGATTTTGGCAGACTTCGTGGACGACTTTACGCCTGCCTTAATCCCCTAGGTCGAGAAAGAATTATTGCTCGCCTCGGGGACTAGCTCAGGGGGGTTGGATCCTATTCACAGACGATGCTTGTAATATAAAAGATCCGAGATGGGTATTGTATTAAAATCTCCTACGAGTAACATAATAAGGCAATCTATTAGAACTATGAAATTGACTAATAACAAAGTCGAATATGAGGCTATGATTGCAGGTCTAGAACTGGCTAAGAGCCTGGGAGCTGAGGTGATCGAAGCCATGCGTGACTCCCTACTTGTAGTTAACCAAGTTAATGGGACATGTGATGTAAAAGAGGACAGCATGCACAGATAGTTGGATAAGTTACAAGTGACATTACACCAATTCAAAGAATGGAAACTACAACATGTACCCCGAGATCAAAATAACGAGGCCGATGTGTTGGCTAATTAGGGTCGTCAGTTGATTCTGATGAATTCAGTTCTGGGGTAGTGGTGCAATTGATGAACTCAGTGATAGAGGAAGGCCACGCCCAGGTAAACTCAACAAGCTTAACTTGGGATAGGGGAAACAAATACATAGACTACCTTCAGAGAGGGAAACTACCATCAGATCCTATAGAATCAAGGGCCCTATGTACTAAGGCTACCGTGTTTAGCTTGGTTGGTTGAAAACTACACCGAAGATTGTTTTTCGGACCGTTAGCAAGGTGCTTGGGTCCGGGGGAGATCGACTATGTGATGAGGAAAGTGCACGAGGATACTTGTGGGAACTATTCGAAGCAGAGTCCTTGGTTCAGAAATTGATCAGAGCCGGTTATTACTAGAACGAGATGGAAAAAGATGCGAAAGACTTCGTTCAAAATGTAACGAATGTCAGAGGCACGCCCCGATGATCTACCAACCGGGGGAAATGCTTCACTCGATCCTTTCCCCCTGGCCGTTCATGAAATGGGTAATGGACATCGTCGGTCTTTTGTCATGGACATCTGACAAAGCACAATACATCTTGCTTATGACCGATTATTTCTCCAAGTGGGTCGAAGCACACGCGTTCAAGAAAGTTAGATAAAATGAGGTCATTGACGTCATATGGGGATCATATAATATGTCGGTTCGGGATACCGGCCGAGATTATGTGTGACAACGGGAGGCAGCTCATCAGTGGCAAAATTAGTAAGGTTTTTTAGGATCACAAGATCAAAATGATTTTATAGATGCCCTACTACCCAAGTGGGAATGGCCAAGCACAATCAACAAACAAAACTATACTCCAGAACCTGAAGAAGAGATTGACTGACTCAAAAGAGAAATAGAAAACTGAGGTCTTATAGGCATACCGAACGACTTAAAAGTTTAGCACCAGTGAAACAACATTCTCTCTAGTCTACAGTGCAGAAGCCCTGATTCTGGTAGAGGTAGGAGAACCGAGACTAAGGTTCCAATACGCTACAGAAACGTCGAATGAAGAGGCCATGGCCACGAGCTTAAATTTAGTAGACAAAAGGCGAGAGGCTGCACTAGTCCGTTTAGCGGCCCAAAAGTAACGAATGAGAAGATACTACAACCGAAGGGAAAACGTTAGACACTTCCAAGTCAGGGACTTAGTATTGAGGAAAGTTACATTGCATACCAAGAACCCGAATGACGGGAAACTAGGCCTGAACTAGGAAGGATCACTCCCTTGGACCGGTTTTCAGCTGAATTAAGTTTTACGGCATGGTTTTTAACGAGGCAACAATAAGCGTGCTGCTCTAGTTTTGAAGACCGGTCTAAAACCGGGGACTACGATTTGTCCGTATCAGATCAATAGTATTCGAGCCCTCAATATTCAGCCTCGAATACTAGGGGGCCATCATGCCTTAAGTCAAGAACCGAAGTCCTAAGTTTGGAAATCTTGAAGACTTTCCTATTCGATATTGGAAGCTAATGCTTGAATAATAGAATTAATTGTAAGGGTCAAATGGTCAAGCGAACCGTCCCCGCATAGCTCGTTCTCGCCATGGAAGATAGCTTTTGTACCGTCGATTATTTACGCAATATTCAAAGTAATAAAAGAAATTTGCCTTCTATGTTTCATCGGTTCACATTTGCACAAACAAGATTATTGTCAAGTTACTTAGAATGAATATTGGGTTCAAAACCCTTAAGCTTGCGGGTCACCCCGAACTGGGGACTGCTGCCTGACAATAAGATCGGGAAATTCAGGCTATTAAATCCTGGAAGCACTAAGCCTAATCAGCAGGGCCCAAACATGAAAGGCTACGACCAACTTAAACGGCTCGGACATATCTGAGTCCGTACATAAAAAGTATGGCCCTTACATATTCTTTATCCATAAAAAGGTTACTTCAGACCCAGTTAAGTTACTCGGTCTCGAATTACGGCCATATAAAGAACCACCTTCGGCAAAGAATAATTATGCCCGGTTAAAACATTCAAATATTTTAACAAAGACTCCATTTCTTATCAGGTCCTCCAAAGTCAAAGCAACTCAGAGTTATTACTTAATCCAGGCCTCATTTGGGTTTTGGGGGAAAAAACAGTTTAAGCGATGTCAAATTCTATGATAAGGCGTCGATGGCATATTATGAAGTCCAAAACTCAAGTTATAAGTCTTAAACATAAGCAAATACAGAAAAGTAAAGGGCACAATGTATAGCCGAAGAGAAATTTTATATATATACCAAAAGGTATTTATAGAGGCCCTATGGAATGACCCCGAAATACAAAAAATGTACCTATAAGAAAAAACAGAAATAAACTAAGGCATTTCTTGCCTAGTCCTCGTCGGAGCCTGAATCACTGCTCGAACCATCAGGCTGGTATCTCTCCCTGGCCTCAGCCTCAAGACTCTTCACCTCTTCAATCTCAGTCGCAAGGTTGATCCCTCGGGCATGAATCTCCTCAAGGGTCTCCCTCTGAGGCAATCACTTCACATACTTGGCCTTTGTTATTACACAAGCCTTGACTACCTCCACATCATTCTTATACTAGGCCAACATGTCCTGGACCTCGGAGGCTTCATTTGAAGTCGCCTCCAACTTGGACTTCAGCGCAGAGTATTCTTGGATGAGAGTGTCTCGTTCAATAATGACCGAGTTAAGTTTCTCCCGGAGCTCCTCATTTAGCCAAGACCATTTGTCGGCCTTTTCCCTCATCACCCGAAGTCGATCATTGGTCGATGCCAAATCCTCCTTGGTGGCATCCCGCTCCAAGGCCAGGAGATCCATTTTGCTCCTCAGCTCCTCGGATGAGGCTTTGACCTCGTTCATTTCAGCCCTAAACTGGTCGATCAAGTCTATCTTCTCTTAGACCTGCGAGGTTGTGTCATTAGAAGTTGCGCTTAGCCTCTCATTATTAATCTCAAACACTCTTACCTTTTAAAACATAAGGGCATGTTCCCGGTTCACCTTCGACCTCCTTTTGAGCTCTTTCCAGATCGTCTTGGAGTACGGAGTGTTCCCTGAGAATCTCATCTTTTTGCTCTGAAAGAGCTTTGTACATGTCCTTTTGCCGACTTTCTCCTTGAGCTCAAACCCAAGGTGTCTCACCTCCATCCGAGACCAGTGGAAGCTCTCATGATGAAGCAAAGCTTAGGCATAAAAAAATGATGAAATCATTAAAATACGCTAAGGAAAAATTAACTCTTTAAATATATGAGGGAAGGAAAACATATCGTGTTCAACACCTGTTGTGCCTCCTTGAAGAGGCTCGACGCATCCACTTCATTCATCTTTCCTTGGTCCTCTTCGGTTACCAAGCAACGAAGGTAGTTGGCCACACCGACTGGCTCGGATAGCATCCTGGTATCCTCTGGTACCGTAAACATGACCATCTTCTTATGATCAGGACCCACACTCAGGGCAGGGAATTATTTTACAAGCTTTGGGCTCAAACTCGGCTCGCCTGACCCCGGCAACACATCCCTTTTCGGGATCTCTAGGTGGCTGAAATCGGAGTAGTCTTCCAGCACGCCGACATCCATACCTTCGAAACACATGTTAAGGGCTTCGTCCGCGGCCCGTGATGCCTCGATATTTAACAACCTTAGCCTCATCAAAAAAAGGCTCTGTGAGGGATGGCGACTCCAGAAAGTCAATAACGTCGGCGAACTCTTTCTGGACCGGAGTAGCCTCATGATGAGGCAGCAACCACAGATTTCTCCTCGGGCTCTCGAGCTAAGGAGGGTTCAGCCTCATAGTCACCCCCTCTAGTGCTGCCAGGTCTTGTGCAGTGTCGGTCGGCTCATGGATGACGAACTCCATGTCATCATCCTCGGGTTACTCCCTGAGTCATTGGAGATAATTAGGGTCCGGGATGCTGGCATGAGTACTTTTCTTGGTACTCTTTCTAACCCTAGCAGAGGCCCTCTTCTTTTTGGTTTCGGCGGGAGAATCCGAGGAGCCAAAAGACCTCCTCTTTCTTTTCTTTTTCTCCCATTTCTTCATAGTAGCTTTGGCAGCAGATTGTCCCCAAGTAGAGGGTTTTCCAGATAGGGACGAGGCTTTGTCCTCAGAAATAGACCGAAGCTCTGTGGTCTTGGGAAAACCTATGAGAAAAAAAAGAGACTTAGTCAAAAATATGATAGAATAAGAGGAGAATTCAATCAGAGGAAAAAGGATACTCACCATGGGAACGAGCCTCCCATTTGCCTTTTGAAAGTTTGTGCCACTCGTGCTCAGAGTATGTCAACTGTTTGCAGATACCCCCAACCCACTCTTTGAAACAGAGGACTGCATTGGGGACTCGGGCGACCAATGCACATCAAGAAAGTAAGTGATGAAAAAAGAAAAGTGATCTCACAGAGTTATTTTGACGACTTAAGAGGAAATGAACTTACGTGTCGAAACCCACTTCTCTGGGTACGACAGGATTCGGAGGGAATGAGATATTCGGTATTGACCCAAACAAATCTCCCTTTCCAGCCTCGATCCATGTCCTCGTCGATACACGAGAAGGGATCCTTATTTGTCTGTCGGGCGAGCTTGATTAACCCCCTCGAATGATTCGAGGGATGTAAACATGTAGAAGATGGTCGATAGTGTACCGAGGCTCTTCTATGTTATTGATAAAGTGATGGACGGAGGAGAATCACAATTCTCCAAAAGGACGGATGGATCTGCCCGAGGCATACCTCCTACCTCTTACAGAAATCGAGGAACATCATGTCTATCGAGCCAACTGTGAAGGAGTACGTATAAATTCTTAAGTACCCCTCCACGTGCGTTGTGATGTCCTCATCAGGACCGGGGATGACTACTTCCTTGCCTTCCCACTTGCTATCCTCCTGGACTGTCGGGAGCGTGTCTTCGATGATAGAGCAGATATACCTCCACACCTCCTCATTACGATCCCCTTGTTTGGAGGCCTTCTCAACCTTAAAATTATTATCTATGGAACAACCTCCGAGAATAAAATCCTTAAGGGGAGTTTCCGGGGCTACTGCCGGCAGGGTCACTTCGATATCAGCGGCCGAGGTAGAATTTGAAGGAGCGATATTTTGAGGCATGAACTTTGAGGTTTTTGCCATCGGTATATGGGAATATGAAGGTTTGAAGGCAGATATGAAGGTTTGAAGACGGGGATGAAGATTCGAAGGTTTGACTTGAAGATTCAAAGATGAAATATGAAGATTTGAAGATTGGAGATGAAGAAATGAAGATCTGAAGAACAATATATGAAGATTTGAAGGAATTATGAACAAGTAAAAAGTTCGGGGGTAACTTAAGAAGATTCGAAATCGAAAAGTAAAAAAGTGAATAAAGGGGAACCAGAGCATTTATAGGAGGGAAATAATTAATACGTGACGTTTTGCAGTCGATGCCCACCGAGGATGATTAACCGGCTGTTGACACATGTCCGAAGTCAGAACGACGCGACTGATGGGACATTTCTCTGACTCATTGATGCGATTGTAGTGTACGGAGGAAGGAATCGAGGTCAGTTAATCACTTCTCATCGTTTCTATAAATTTGCTCTCCGAAAAGTGAGGGGACTATCTGTGTGCGGTAAAATTAGGGATAAAATTACCCATGATTTTTCGGTAAAGAAACAAGAGGACAGTGCGACCCGATATGGTCTCGGGTAGTGCCGAGGGCTTCACAGACCAGATGTTGGGGAGGACGAATGGTGCGCTTGAAACCGGACACTGCCAAGCATTGAGCTCGAGCAAAGTGAAGAACCAAAGCTAGGGGAAAGATGGTTAGACAAAACAAACGAGGAGCCAAAATATCCGCCCACCACCGGATATTATGGCACAAATCTCGCCCGGTATCAACTGCATAATGATGTTTATTGGAATAAAGAGATCTTTACCATACTTTGACTTGTACTAGGATTGATACTCCTCTACTATATAAAGGGGAAAACTTTTATATTTTAAGGACCACTATTTGCACACATATCAAAGGAATAAAGTTAATTTTGTCCTCTAACTATTGTTCAAAGTATTCTTCAGTTGCTTGTTTATTGAATTGTAACCAAGCTAGTTCCGAGGGCTGGATCAGAAATGATTTCCAAAACGTCCATTGCAAAGCTAGACTTAATCATCCATTGCACTTGGTTTGATTGATTTATTTTCCTTTAATTCAATTAATTATTGTCCTTAGTTCATTCATGTTAAATTAAATCGCATATCCTTTAAACCGCATATAAATTCGATTGTTACTCATTTTAAGGGTAAACAAACTTAAGTTCTATTCTGATTTTCTTTTCCAAACAATGTTCATGTTGTTTATAACACCAGATGATCAATTGAGGTGGGCTTTATAATTTTGCCAAAATACGTTTTCAGAGTAACCTAATATTAGACAAACACTAGAGATTAACTGAGACACAACATTTAAATTTGTCATCAAGAGAACACGACATTGCATTTTCACATTGTTGATAATTATTTTCTTGTTTGTATATAATTAAGCAGTGGAAATAAGAAGGATGAAAAAGGAATAAAAAGGAGGGAGGTGCATGGTAGTAATGGGGTCGAATGGATGCAACCTATCATCTTGTAAGATGCGTGTAACGACCCGGCCGGTCGTTTTGAGTATTACAGCCCTATTCCCCCATTTATTGCTCCATTTGTGCTTTATAGTTGTATTATGACCTATCGTATTAGTTAGTTCGGGTCCGGAGAGATTTCGGAATGAATTGAGACACTTAGTCTCGTAATGGAAAGCTTAAGTTGGAAAAGTCGACAGGATGTTGACTTATGTATAAATGACCTTGGATTTGAATTTTTATGATTCCAATAGCTCCGTATGGTGATTTTGGACTTAGGAGCGTGTCCGAATAATTATTTGGAGGTCCGTAGTGGAATTAGGCTTGAAATGACGAAAGTTAAATTTTTGGGAAGTGTGCCGGGGGGTTGACTTTTTGATATAGGGATCGGAATCCGATTCTGAATTTGAAATAGGTCTGTTATGTCATTTATGACTTGTGTGCAAAATTTGAGGTCAATCGGATGTGATTTGATATGTTTCGGCGTCGTTTGTAGAAGTTGGAAATTTCAAAGTTCATTAGGCTTGAATCCGTGTGTAATTCATGTTTTTGATGTTGTTTGAGGTGGTTTGAGAACTCGACTAAGTTCGTATTGGGATATAAGAGTTGTTGGTATACTTGGACAGGGTCCCGGGTGGTTCGGGTGTGTTTCAGACGAGGTTCGGATCATTTTTGTGTCATGTTGCACTGCTGGAGGTATGCTGGTTCTGGTGTTTTCGCACCTGCGGAAATGGGCTCGCAGGTGCGATGGTCGCAGAAGCGACACTGAAGTCGCAGATGCGAGGGAGTGCTGGTTGGGAAGGTATCGTAGAAGCGGAAGCCAGGGCGCAGAAGCCCTTGCGTAGGAGCGGCCCAACGCGCACAGAAGCGCGACCGCAAATGCGGTTAGCGCGCCGCAGAAGCGGCCTGGCTCGCAAATGCACCCATTTTTCCACAGAAGCGGGGGTCACAGGTGCGATCTCTTGTCCGCAGGTGTGGATTGACTGGGCAGAACCCTTTAAGTTCAAGGGTTCGTGAGTTTTCACCATTTTCGGATTTTGGAGCTCGGTTTGGGCGATTTTGGAGAGGAATATATCCACACAACTTGGGGTAAGTGTTCTTGACTCCTTTGTGATTATATTTCATGAATCTATCTTCATTTTTAGCAATTGGTTGATGAATTTAAAGAGGGAATTGGGGGTGTTGGCCTAAAGTTCATAATACGAATTTTTGAGTTTTGCACATCGATTTGGAGTCGGATTTAAGTGAAATTTGTATGGTTGAACTTGTAATTGGATGGGTTGTCGGGTTTTGTGAGTTTTGTCGGATTTCGAGATGTGGGCTCCACGGGCAATTTTTGTAGTATCATTTCGAATTTTGTGAAAAAATATTAGTATTTTGATATGGAATTAATTCCTATAAATTGTGTGGACTGAATCAAATTTATTGTGGCTAGATTTGAGCCGTTCATGAGTTGAAACGTGCAGAATGGAATTTCTGGAGTATTTTTTATCTTGCTCGGAATTGGATTCATCTTGTTCGAGGTAAGTAACTCTTCTAATCTTGGAGCTGAGGGTATGAACCCTGATTATACGTGTTATGTATTTGGCTTTGAGGTGGCGCGCATGCTAGGTGACGGGCGTGTGGGCGTGCACCGTGTGAACTGTGACAATTATTGCTGTGGTGCTGTGTAGTTATCTGAACTTGTTTGAAATCATGAAATCTCTACGTACTAGAGTTATCGAAATGTGATTTATGCTATAAACTATGTTTAAGACTACATGTCTATCCTTTTGGGACCCACCGAGGTCATTTCTGCTGTTAAGTTATCTACTTTCATTGCATTATATACTCAGTCATACGCATTGATATGCATGTCATATCTCAGTCGCTGTTGTTATTTATTGATACATCATATCATCATTTTCGGGCTATTTTCATGACATTGTGAGCCCATGAGAGAGAGACTGGAGAGATTGATGACTGAGTGAGGCCGAGGGCCTCATTTATTATGATATTGATACTGATTTATGATAGCGCTTGGGCTGAAGGAGCCCCTCCGTAGTTTGCACACACCCCAATGAGCACGGTTAACATTATATGGAGATGAATCTTCTCCACAGGGCTGGATTGGCCTTCCTCGGTACTGGGTGACTTATAGTCAATGATGTATATATTCTGGGATGGATCTTCCCTGGGCCGTATGGGCCATATACAGTACTGAGTGGTTGAGTATTTGAGAGTGTGAACCTGGAGATGGATCTTTTCCACAGGGCTAGATTGGCCTTCCTCGGTACTGGGTGACTTATAGTTAGTGATGTATATGTTCCGGGATGGATCTTCCCTGGGCCGTATGGGCCATATACAGTATCGAGTGATTGAGTATTCGAGAGTATGAGCGCATGAGGCTATCAACATGGTGCATGATATACACCATTGCATTGATATGCACACATGATATACATGCATAGAGATGTATTTTGCTCATGCTGTACGGTATCACGTCATTCATGATTTCTCACACGTGTTGACATATGGGCATAGTGATGCATTTGTTTTACACTGGTTATATAGAAAAGGAAATGAGACATCTTAATTATCATGGAAAGGAATTTTGGAAAAATTACTGTTTTCAAACTTTCTCATATTTTTGACAACTTCGGTAAACGATTTTTGGGGTTTTCACTGATGTACTTGAAAGGCAAAACTATTTTCAGAAATCATGATTTAAGCTGAGCATTTTATCTTTGCGTTACTTTTGTGTTACTTGCTTTATGTTGTTATGAACTGTTATTAGTTATGGGAGTTGGACCCGATCTTGGTACATGCTCGTAACTACTTTCAACCTAAGGTTAGGTTTGTTACTTATTGAGTACATGGGGTCGGTTTGCTGCGTTCGTTGGGAGTTGGATCTGAAGATGTACTTGCGTTCCGGTTGTAGCTGCCTCTTGTTCATAGTAGCCTTAGATTCATAAAACTCTATTTATGTACTTTTCAAACAAATGATGTAGCTATTTCATACCTGCTTTGTAAACTCTATTCTTAGAAGCTCATGATTTGTACTACCAGTTCTTGGGGAATATATAAGATTAAGATCTTTATTTGCTTAAATTACTTTAATAATTGTTATTGAAATTGGATAATTAAAAATTAGCTTACCTAGCGGGTTGCGTTGGGTACCATCACGACTAGTTGAATTTTGGGTCGTGACAAGGTAGTATTAGAGCTCTAGGTTCATAGGTTCTACAAGTCATGAGCAAATGTCTAGTAGAGTCTTGCGGATCGGTATGATGTCATCCATACTTATCTTCGAGAGGCTACATGTCATTTAGGATAATTTCCCATCTTTCTTTCCTTATCGTGCAAAATTGATTCAGCTTGAAATATAACTCTTTGAATTCCTTCCATGCATTTGTACGCGCACATGACCGTTCAGTATCAGTTGTGCATCGCCGGTTTGTGATTCTATGAAGGAGGTTCACGATGTGTATTCTTTATTTTAGTGATGGGCCAGCCTGGAGGATTTGAGGCCATGGTTAGACCGCAGCTTAAGCTCGGTAGCTTCAGTGGTAACTTGTACATTTGGATTCATATGTCCGGTAATGTCCCTATGAGTGGAATTTGTGGCTCGATGAGTGGTGTAATAGCCTTGTGATGAGTATGATGTAACTGCGGGATGTGTTAAGACGATTTGAATGTGACGAGAAGTGTTTTGGGTGCTTGATTTTTCGTTTTGATGTGACATACAGTCTCGAGTATGAATGTTTTGAAGAATCTTTCACGTTGTTAAATTTTGGGACAAATTAAATTCTCATGTCTGGTTAATGAGTTTGGGCTCAGAAAGATTAAGTGATTTCATAGTAATTGTAACTGCGAAAGGGTATAACAAGATACCAATTTGAGGCTAAGCAGGTGGGTTATCCCTTGCGGAGTAATCTACGTAGGTATGTTCCTTATAATGTAAATGGAGAGTTTCTTTGCTACCAACAGGGCCTATGTATTGAGATTTGAATTTGAATCGGGTTGAGAAAGTTGACTTGAGTGTTAAGAGAATGAATGCGAGCTTAGCAGACGATTGAGGTATTTTATGGTTAGCGTTGCATGAGCTTGAGAAGAATTTTCGTTGAACTGACTGCAGTATTATTGCAGTAATAAAGTATGGGTATTGTGAGTTATGGAGTGTTTTAATCTATGGCTTTCAGCCAAGTGGGGGAGCCTACTATTGACAATTCAATTGATGGTTATATGTAAAAGATTAGTTTTGGTGTGAGGCATACTTATGGTTTAGTTATGACTTGTAGAGGTTGAGATCGATGATGACTCGAGTAAGGAAAATTTTGAAATACGGGGTACATTGCACTTTATGGAAATATAAAAAATCATGGAATGATTAAGTTGTTATTTTTGAAGAATGTAGTGCGCACAAAGTATGAATCTGATTGATGGTGTTAAGGCAGGATTACTTCTTTGGGTGTTGTTGTGCTAATGGGGCATGTGTCTTTGGCCCGTTTGGGCGGTGCAATTTTCAGATTTGAGCAAAATGGATGACTCTCGAGAAAGTGCTAATAGATTTTAAAAAATATATAAGTGGCAATTGAAAATTTTTCAGATTCGTATATCGCTAGAATCAGTTATTTACATTGGATGGTGTCAAGACTTGCCGTAATTCTGTATGACTATGGATTCTATATTTCAGTATAAGAAAGGAAAGGGGACAATTTTAAATTTACATAAGGTCTTTCATAGTGGATTCCTCGACTGTGGTGCTTTTGGGGTACTTAAGAGGGAATTCTGCGGCTTATGAGACTTAGGGTGTTGTGGTTCTATGCTAGGGTTTGTGGAGTGAGTTGTGGTTAAAGATCGTGGTGTTTTAGCAAGGAGAAGTATCAGTCTGAAAACAAATTCGGAAGGGACTCGGAGAAATAGGACAACTGGGTAGTAGACTGGACCAGTATGGTAATGGTAGGATCGGTCCTTTGGGTAATTACGATGTGGTAAAACTTTACAGATATTTTGGTGGCAATATTCTTGGGTTTTGTAACATGCGTGGCCAGGTCGAGTTAGAGGAATTTAGTTCTAATAGCTTGGTTATGTGCAAATAAATTTCAAAGTTATCTCAACGATTTCTACCACGGTTTGAGATGAATATTTCCTATCAGCCTGTGGAACATGTTGAGTATTGTGATTTTCTACCAGATGAGATCAAATGGAAGGCTTCTGGCTGATCGGATATGTATTCTACTGTCACGACCCCAAATTCCCTCTGTAGGATGTCGTGATGGCACCTAGTCTCTAAGACTAGGTAAGCCTATCAATGCGGAATAATAATAAATATCTGAAATAAATAAACTACAATTCAAACAATTTTAACTCCCAAAACCCAGTAGAAATAAGTCACAAGCTTCTAAGAATTTATTCTCTATGTCTCTATACATCAGAGTCTAAAGCAAATAAGGAAGATAACATAGTAAGATAGAAGGGGACTCCGGAGTCTGCGGACGTTGGTAGATATACCTCGAAGTCTCCTTGTACAGCTAGTTTACTGATGCGTGGTTTAATAAGATATACCTAGATCTGCACAAAAAGATGTGCAGAAGCGTAGTATGAGTACACCACAAAGGTCCATTTTCCGTCACTAAAGGTCCATTTTTCGTCACTAAAAGTCCATTTTCCGTCACTAAAAGTCCATTTTCTATCATTAAAAATCCACCAGAAACTTTATGTACCAATGTCCAAATGATAAATGGTTTAACTTTCTGGAAACTAGACTCAGACGACTACAACTTTCATGTTTTGCAAATTTTCTGATTCCTTATGAATTGCGAGATATAAGCTTCCACAGTCGACTCCACGCATCAGAAGTTTTGGCAAAACTGCTATACCAGCCTTCATTCAATCCAACATAACTTTCTATACAAATATTCAAATAATTAATGGGTTAACTTTCTGAAAACTAGAATCAAATGACTACAACTTTGATGTTTTGAAAATGTTCCTATTCCTTATTAATTGCGAGATATAAGCTTACAAAATTGGCTCCATGCACCAGAAATTTTTGACGAAATTTCTGAAAATTTCTAGCAACCATCTTTGTCTGAAATCCATTCCGTTTACCTTCCGAAATCCACCCGAGACCCTCGGGACCTTAACCAATTATTAAAACATGTCCCAAAATACAATACGAAATTAGACGAGGCTTCAAACCACATCAAACAACATCAAAACGACGAATCGCACCTCAAATCAAAATCTATGAACTTTGAACTTTCAAATTCTATATCTTGTGTCGAAACACATCAAATCAATTCGGAATGACTTCAAATTTTGCACACAAGTAATAAATGACATAATAGACCTATTTCGATTTCCAGAATCGAATTCTGACTTCGATATCAAAAAGTCAACCCCCCGGTCAAACTTTCCAAAAATTCAACTTTTGGCATTTCAAGCCTAATTCCACTACGGACTTCCAAATAAATTTCCGATCATGCTCCTAAGTCCAAAATCAACATACAGAGCTGTTGGAATCATCAAAATTCTATTCCGGGGTCGTTTGCACATAATTTGACATCCAGTCACTATTTGAACTTAAATTTTTAATTTTTCATCACAATTTCATATCTCGGGTTAGGGACCTCGGAATTTGATTTCGGGCATATGCCTAAGTCCCAAATCACGATACGGACCTACCGGAACTGTCAAAACACTGATCCAAGTCCGTTTGCTTTAAATGTTGACCAAAGTCAATTCAGTTAAGTTTTAAAGCTCTAATTCACATTTAATCCATTTTTCACCTGAAACCTTTCTGGAAAATATTACGAACTGCGCACGCAAGTCGAGGAATGTTAAATAGTGCTTTTCGAGGTCTTACAATATAAAATTAATTATTAAATTTAAAGATAACATTTTGGGTCATCACATTCTCCATCTCTAAAACAAACGTTCGTCCTCGAACGGAGTTAGAAAAAGTACCTAAGCTGGTGAATAAGTGTGGATAACAGCTACGCATATCATGCTCAGTCTCCCAAGTCGCCTCCTCGAGTAGATGACCCGTCCACTGAACCTTCACAGAAACAATATTCTTTGACCTCAGCTTTCGAACATGCCTATCTAAAATAGCCATTGGTTCCTCAACATAAGATAGATCCTTGTCCAACTGAACCGAACTGAAGTCTAACACATGAGATGGATCGAAGTGCTATTTCCGAAGCATGGAAACATGGAATACCGGATGAACTGCAGAGAGACTAGGTGGTATTGCAAGTTTGTAAGCCACCTCTCCAACTCTCTCAAGAATCTCCAATGGCCCAATATACCTAGGGCTCAACTTGCCCTTCTTTCCGAACCTCATGACACCCTTCATAGGCGAAATCTGGAGCAATACCCGCTCACCAACCATGAATGCAACATCACGAACCTTCCGATTCACATAACTCTTCTGTCTAGATTGGGCTGTACGAAGTTAATCCTGAATCAACTTAACCTTTTCCAAGGCATCCTGAACCAAGTCTGTACAAAATAGCCTAGCCTCGCCCGGTTCGAATCAATCCACTAGGGACCGGCAACACCTACCATACAAAGCCTCGTACGGAGCCATCTGAATGTTTGACTGGCAACTGTTGTTGTAAGAAAACTTTGCAAGTAGTAAGAACTGATCCCAAGCACCACCAAAATCTATCACACACGCACGAAGCATATCCTCCAGTATCTGAATAGTGCGTTCGGACTGCCCGTCCGTCTGAGGGTGAAATGTTGTACTCAACTCTACTCGAGTACTCAACTCACGTTGTACTGCCCTCCAGAACCATGATGTAATTGCATACCCCGATCAGAGATGATAGATACCGGTACGCCATGAAATCTGACAATCTCGCGAATATAGATTCGAGCCAACCGCTCGAAATAGTAGGTAGTCATCATAGGATTGCAATGAGCTGACTTGGTCAATCTATCCACAATCACCCAAGCTGCATTGAACTTCCTCTGAGTCCGTGGGAGCCCAACAACGAAATTGATAATGATCCTCTCCCATTTCTATTCTGGAATCTCTAACTTCTGAAGCAATCTACTCGGTCGTTGATGCTCATATTTCACTTGTTGACAATTTAGACACCGAGCTACATACTCCACTATGTCTTTCTTCATCTTCCTCCACCAATAATGTTGCCTCAAGTCCTGCTACATCTTCGCAGCACCCGAATGTATGGAGTACCGC
>AWOL01S0056642.1:0-14479 GCA_000715115.1 Nicotiana otophora
CACAATAAAGAGCTCACGGCTCCATCACAATGAGTACGAAAATCTTACAAAAATATTCAGGAATAAATAATTTAGGAAAAGAATATTTCAAAATCTTTAATACGTTGCTTCAATATCAAATTTAAAATTGTGAAATACTTCATATTAATAATATTTAATTTAAATAAAATCAACCTTCAAATAATGCACAGAATAAAAGAAACCAAGTTTCAACTAAATAGGTAAAACAATTAGCAGGAAAAGGTAAAACAAATTTAAGGTATATATTTCAGATCAATGATGAAGAATATAACAAGATAAAATAATTTAATAAATGCGCAACAATGATCTACACAATTAAAAAATATAATATTTAATATTTAGCCCGTGTACACACTCATCACCTCATGTACACGACTTTCAACACATTCCAAAAATCACATCAATACCAATCCTAGGGGAAATTTCCCCCACACAAGGTTAGACAAGTCACTTACCTCGACTTGCTCCAATTTAACCAAGTATTATACTTTTTCCTCGATTTTCCGACTCCAATCGACTCGTATCTAGTCATAATTAATTCGATACGGTCAACAAAAATTATAGGAATCAATTTCATAAGAAAATATTATATTTTTCAATAAAATCCGAAATTAGCTCAAAAATTGTCCGTGAGGCCCACGCCTCAGAATCCGGTGAAACTAAGAAAAGCCAACAACCTATTCAATTGCGAGTCCAACCATACCAGTTTCACTCAAATCAGACTCCGGATCGACACCGAAATCTCAAAAATTCGTTTCTATGAGATTTTTAAAAGTTTCTCAAATTTCTATTTCTAAAAACTAATTAAATGGTGAAAACAATGATATATTCGTGTATATTGACCAAATCTGAGTTAGAATCACTTATCCCAATGTTTTTCCTTGAAAATATATCAAAATCGCCTCTCCTCAAGCTCAAATTCGTCAAAAAGGAAAATGGGACGAAGTCCCTAATTTTTATAACTTACAGATTTGTCACGGAGTTCGATCTGTCAGGGAGTCCGATTTGTCAGGGAGCTCGATTTATCAGGGAGCTCGATTTGTCAGGGGGCTCGATTTGTCAGGGAGCTCGATTTTGTCAGGGAGCTCGATTTGTCAGGGAGCTCGATTTGTGAGGGAGCTCGATTTTGTCAGGGAGCTCGATTTGTCAGGGAGATCAATTTGTCAGGGAGCTCGATTTGTCAGGGAGATCAATTTTGACAGCATTTCCAGCAGAAAAATGCAGTAGCTTTTGCAGCCGCTAGGTCTCACTTTTGATCCGTTAACCATCCGAAACTCACCTGAGGCCCTCCGAACCTCAATCCAATACACCAACAAGTCCTAAAATATCATACGAACTTATTTGAAACCTCAAATCACATCAAACAATGCTAAAATCACGAATCATGCTCCAATTCAAGCTTAATGAATCTTAGAATTTCCAACTTCTACATTCGAGGTCGAAACCGATCAAATCAAGTCCGATTGACCTCAAATTTTTCACCCTAGTCATAAATAACATAACGGAGCTGTGAAAATTTTCAGAACTTGATTCTGACCCCGGTATCAAAAAGTCAACTCCTCGGTCAAACTTCCAAACTTAAATTCCTATTTTAGCTATTTCAAGCATAATTTCACTACGGACTTCCAAATAAAATTCCGATCACGCTCCGAAGTCCAAAATCACCATACGAAGCTGTTGGAATCATCAAAACTCTATTCCGGGGTCGTTGGCACATAATTCGATATCCGGTCACTATTTGAACTTAAACTTTTAATTGTTTCATCAAAATTTTATATCTCGGACTATGGACCTCGGAATTTGATTCCGGGCATATGCCTAAGTCCCAAATCACGATACAGACCTATCAGAACTGTTGAAACACTAATCTGAGTCTGTTTGCTAAAAATGTTGACCAATGTCAACTCATTTGAGTTTTAAAGCTTTAATTCACATTTTAATCCATTTTTCACCTGAAAACGTTTCGAAAAATTTTACAGACTGCGCACACAAGTCGAGGAATGATAAATAGTAATTTTTGAGGTCTTAGAACTCATAATTAGTTATTAAATTTAAAGATGACATTTTGGGTCATCACAGGATTAGAGTTAATTATAGGTTTACAAAGGTGTTTTGTAAATGCAGTTTTTGGCTCAGTGATTTAGTGAAGAGTTTGGGAAAATGCTACTGGGAAGTAGGTCATGATTTTTTCACCTTTTGAGCCAGGTATTTTTCACGTAAAAGCCTTTGTGTTCTTTTTTTCTGTACTTATTATTCCACAACAGTAGTAGTTGGAACACATAGAAGAACCAGGTCCTTCTATAATCTGTGCACGCGAAAAATTGGACACCACACAAATCACCCCTCCACCCCCCGCTCTTGTGTGGTATTGACGTATAAAACATCAATCTGTATCAGAGCAGGTTATCCTTGAAGAGGATAACACCTTAGGAGAAGATCAAGATGAGTGCACCACCTGGAAACTGGGAAGGGCAATCCACTAATAGGCCAGTACTACTCCTGGTGGAAAAACAGAATGAGAGACCACATCATAGGAGAAGACTATGAGCTATGGGACATTGTCACAGATGGTCTATTGGCTACCATGAAGATAAATTCCGAAGGAGAAGAGGTGCCAAAAACAAGAGCTAACTGCACTGCCGACGACTTGAGAAAATGGGAGAAGAATTCTAAGGCCAAGAAATGGCTCGTGTGTGGACTTGGTCCGCACGAGTACAACAGAATTCAAAGTTGTACTACTGCTACAGAAATTTGGGACACTTTGCAAGTGGCTCATGAAGGAACACCTCAGGTAAAGAGGTCCAGAGGAACGTTACTATATTCTCAATATGAGAATTTCACTATGAAGGAAGGAGAAACCATCCAAGAGATGTATACAAGGTTCACTACTCTAACAAATGAACTTAAGTCTCTTGGAAGGGTTATTCTTGAAGAAGACAAAGTTGAGAAGATTTTGACAAGGGTTTTGCCAGTCTCATGGGAGAGCAAAATCACTGATGTTCAAGAGTCAAAGAACATCGCCACTCTTAGGTTGGATAAGCTAATTGGAAATCTCACTTCTTATGAACTTAGAAGGAAAACCATAAAGATGGACGTACCCAAGAAGGAAAGGAGCCTGGCACTTAGAATCACTGAAGGTTCTGATCTTGAATATGATGAAATGGCTATGATCACAAAGGACTTCAAGAAGTCCCTAGTGAGAGGAAAGGTTTCTTCAAGAAGTGGAGGCTACAGCAAACCAAGGGTTCCTGAAAAATAGACCAATGAGGACTACTACAAGTATGGGAAGACTGATCACCACATCAAAAACTGCCCTCAATGGAAAATTAAATGGAAGAAGGAAAGAGCTGAACGAAGAAACAGAAAGAAGGAACAGATTCATCCCAAGAAGAACAAAGGATCAACAAAGGCTATGGTTGTTGCTTAGGGAGAAAGCTCAGATGAGGACTCAGATGATGAAGATGAAGATGACCAAGCACTTACGGCAATTGGAGAATCCGATGAGGAATCTGAAGTAAGTATAATCCATCTAAAAGACAAGATTTAGTTTTTGTCTAAAGAAAGGCTATCTGAGTTACTTCTAGATTTCATTGATGAATCTAAGGATATAAACAATGAAAAGAAACAGTTGTCTAAGGAATGTGTGATTTTAAAAGCAAAGTGTAAGAACCTGGAAGTTAGAGTTAGTGAGACTGTAAGTGCAAATACTGCACTAAAGAACCAGGTTCATACATTTGAATCAAATGTCCTAGAACTTAGATTTGAAAACCTAAAATTGAAATTAGGAACAAGTAAGTAGACAACTGATTGCACACAACTCACTCTAGAAGAAAATATAGGTAAACTAAAAAATGAGTTGCATAAGAAGGATGAGCAGGTAAGAATTTTGAAGGAGGATCTAGTCAAAGTCAAGCATGAACTAGACAGAACTTGTAAATGGAACAGGTCCTCCGATGCACTTTCATGGCTACAGGAACATCCCAGTAGCAATAGAAGAGGACTTGGCTTTGGGAATCAGCTACCTAAGTGGGACCCTAAAAGCAAGTACCTCACTCTTCCTGAGAACAAGATTTGTACTCACTGTGGTAAGACTGGTCACTATAAAAGTGAATGTAACGCAAAAGAAAGGGCCAGTCAAAAGAACAAAAATTTTGTTCACGGGAAGAATTGGTTACCAAGTTGGGCTAAAAAGAATTTAATTCATATTTGGCTTATAAAAAGGGACCCAAACTAGTTTGGGTTCCTAAGACTAACCCCTGATTTTCTTATGCAGGTCCAAGTGAAGGGGAGTAGCCAAATATGGTACATGGATAGTGGCTGCTCAAAGCACATGACAAGAAGCAAGAACCAGTTCCTTTCACTTGAGAACCTCAAAGGAGGTAATGTCTCCTTTGGAAATGGGAAGAAAGGTGAGATCATTGGGGTTGGTAAGGTAGGTAAGACTAACTCTCACTCGATTGAGAATGTCTATTTGATAGACGGCCTAAAATACAGTCTAATTAGTATATCATAATTGTGTGATAGAGGTAACTTGGTGGCATTCACCACTACAAAATGCTTTGTGATTAGTCTTACCACTGACAAGATTGTTTTGCAGGAAAAAAGAGTGAACAATATATATATTATAGATTTGTCCACACTCTCAGAGAATGAACCAACTTGCTTAAGTGTGCTGGATAGTGATCCCCTCCTTTGGCATAAGAGACTTGGAGATGCAAGTCTGAGTCAACTTAACAAATTAGTCTCCAAGGACTTGGTGATAGGACTGCCTAACATCAAGTTCAAGGAAGACAAAGTTTGTGAGGCTTGTGCAAGGGGGAGGCAGGTAAGATCCTCCTTTAAATGCAAGAAAGTGGTAAGTACCACCAGAATGATGGAACTGGTCCATATGGATCTCTGTGGTCCAATGAGAACATTAAGCAGAGGTGGTAAATGATACGTGATGGTGCTTATTCATGATTACTCTAGGTTTACTTGGACATTGTTTTTAACATCTAAAGATGAATTATTTGACATGTTCACTTCTTTTGTTAGAAAAACTCAGAAACAACTAGGTAATCAACTTGCATCAATTAGGTCCGATCATGGCACTGAATTTGAAAATGCTAAATTTGCTCAATTTTGTGATGAGCATGGCATAGATCATAATTTTTCTTCCCCTAGAACTCCACAACAAAATGGAGTAGTTGAAAGAAAGAATAGGACTCTTGATGATATGGCTAGGACTATGCTTCTTTCTAGTAAACTGTCCCATAGCTTCTGGGCAGAAGCTGTAAATACTGCATGCTACATCATAAATAGGTGAATGACTAGACCTCTTGTAGAGAATACTCCCTATGAGTTACTTAAAGGGAGAAAACCAAATATATCCCATCTTAGGGCATTTGGATGCAAGTGCTTTGTGCACAATAATGGTAAAGACTCCCTAGGTAAGTTTGATCTCAGAAGTGATGAGGGAGTATTATTGGGATATTCTTCACATAGCAAAGCCTATAAAGTCTATAACAAAAGAACTATGTGTGTTGAAGAAAGTATTCATGTGGTTTTTGATGAAACTAACATTCTTTCTGAGAGACAGGAACATGATGATGAAGCAATTGGGCCGGTGAGAAACTTAAATGAAACCACAGCCCAGACTAAAGTTGCACTAGAAGAAGGAACAGGTGATGGAACAGGTTCTTCTACCCAGAGCAACATGACATGGGGAACATAACTAAGAGGAAATGATCCCCAAACCTCAATGGAACCTGTCCATGAACTTGTTCCAGAAAACCAAAACACTGAAGGAACATCAAGGGGAAATCAGTTGGTTGTGAAACCTTACAAGTATCAAAGTTCTCATCCCATTGAGAACATAATTACTGATCCAACCTATGGAATCAAAACCAGATCTTCATTAAAGAATCTTTGTGCTTTTGATGACTTCTTATCTCTTATTGAACCTAAAAATGTTGCTGAGGCTTTGCAGGATGTAGACTGGGTAAATGCAATGCAAGATGAACTCAACCAATTTGAAAGGAGTCAAGTTTGGCATCTGGTACCAAAACCCAAGGACAGATCAGTAATTGGCACAAAATGGGTCTTCAGAAACAAACTTGATGAAGATGGAACAGTTATAAGGAACAAGGCAAGATTGGTGGTTCAAGGATATAGCCAAGAGGAGGGCATAGACTATGATGAAACCTTTGCTCCAATTGCAAGGTTGGAAGCAATAAGACTCCTCATAGCCTTTGCTTCTTACATGGAATTCACCCTCCACCAGATGGATGTCAAGAGTGCAGTCCTCAATGGCTATCTAAAGGAAGAAGTGTTTGTCAAGCTACCTCCGGTGTTTGAAAGCAAGGAGAGTCCTGATCATGTGTACAAACTTGACAAAGCACTTTATGGTCTCAAGCAGGAGCCAAGAGCATGGTATGAAAAATTATCAAAATTTTTGCTTGAGCATGACTACAAGAGAGGTAAAATTGACAATACTTTATTCTTGAAAGAAAAAGGTAAAGATCTCTTGGTAGTTCAGATATATGTTGATGATATAATCTTTGGAGCAACTACTATAAGTTAAGTAAAGAATTTGCTAAACTAATGGGGAGTGAATTTGAAATGAGCATGGTGGGTGAGCTTAATTTCTTTTTAGGCTTACAAATTAAACAAACTCTAAATGGAACTATGACCCATCAGCAGAAGTATGTAAAAGAGTTGCTTAAAAGGTTTAAAATGGAAGATTCCAAAGAAATTGACACTCATATTGCAACAGCTTCAAAGTTGTATAGGGTAATAATTGGCTCATTATTGTATCTCACTATTAGTAGACCTGACATTGTCTTCAGTGTAGGCCTTTGTGCAAGATTACAAGCCAATCCAAAGGAGTCTCACTTGACTGCTGTCAAGAGAATTTTGAGATATCTAAACGGCACCACTGATCTTTGTCTTTGGTATCCAAAAGGTAGTAATTTCAATCTTGTGGGATATGCTGATGCTGATTATGCAGGTTTTCTTATGGATAGAAAGAGCACCTCGGGTATGGCACATTTTCTTGGCTCATGTCTTGTGTCTTGGGCCACCAAAAAGCAAAATTCAGTGGCCTTATCTACTGTTAAAGCTGAGTATGTTGTTGCTGCTTTATGTTGTGCTCAATTGTTGTGGATCAAATAACAATTAATGAACTTTGGAATTGATGTTGGTTGTATCCCTATTTTTTGTGATAACACTAGTGCAATTAGTATGACCAAGAACCCGGTTCATCACAAGAGAACTAAACACATAGATGTTAGGCATCACTTTTTGAGGGATAACTATGAAAAAGGGTTGATCACTGTGAAATTTTGTGCTACTGACAAGCAAATAGCTGACATCTTCACAAAAGCCCTAAGTACAGATCACTTTGAAAGGAACAGGTTAGAATTATGGATGATTAAAATCACCTAAAAGGATCAGTTCAGAATTCACAAAAAAAAAAAAAAAAAAAATAGAAAAACAAAATTGTTGGTTTTGGTTAGAAAATCTGAAAATGTGTATATAATAAGATTAATTTTTGCTCAGACTCATACTTTCAATAGTATACTCTTGTGCTATGTTTTAAAATGACTCATTAATCTCTAATGATATTTTCTCTATTTTGGCAAATTTAGACTTACACAAGAGAATTATCAGTTAAGAACCTGGTTCATCAAGATAATACGATATGTTTTCTACACTCTGCATAATTTGAAATAAAAATTTTGGATCATGAGCAGAGTCCTACTTAATTCCAAACTCCTTTTGGACTTATCCGTTACAAGTGAACCGGTTCTATTCAAAAGAGTCCCAACCTAATTGAAGTACCTAGATTCTAGGGATACACTCCAAAGTCTTTTCAAAATTGAAATTCAGTTTGATTAGACTTCCACACCCACTATCATCCCTTCCACCACCCCAACCTCTAAGAAAAGAGTAAAGAAGCTTGCTTGCAAGGTTGTTGCGGGGAGAGAACAAATTTGGAGAATAGGTTTGTACTAGTAGGGTCTAAAGCAGGTGTTGAAACTACAGAGTCTGGAGGAATTGGTGGTAAAAATGAAAAAGACAAAGAAAAAGAGAGCAAGGGTGTTCGAAGTGTTGTAAGGGGAAAGGGTAAAAGAGTGGTTGATTCTTCACCCACTCCTTTGAGTTTAACCAAAGACACAAGTGCAATGGCTGTTTGGGGAGAAACATATGCTGGAGTAGAGGAGAGTATAAAGAAAACAGGGGGAAGTGGGGCTGGTTCAACTTGGAAAAAATATAGATGAACCTGTTTTATCTTAACAGGAAACCCTCGCAGACCTACTGAAGAGAGTGACTGAAAGTTATAATCCAAAGAAGAAAGGAAGGTTGGTACAAGCAAGGATCATTTTGGGGCAAATAGTTGTCTGCTTGTGACTATAAAGTCCATGTCACTCCTAAAGAACCTGGTTCATCTAAGAAGGTACTAGTGAATAGCAAGGTGCGAGCCTTGGTGCAAGAAAGTGGGGCTAATGATGCTGAGATTGAGAGGCTGAAGAAAAGGTTGGCTAAGGTAAAGTCTGAGAGAGATGCTCTCAGAACTGAACTAGCAAGGGAAGAGGAGAAGAATGATGGAATTCTTCAAGATATGCTGAAACTTCTCCAAGCCAAAAACCAAGCCCCCAGTTCTTCCAAGCCTTAAACTTCTAGCCCAGTGTAGACCTTTCAGTGACCCAGTTTTGGATGTTTTTTTGTTTGCTCATGTTTTCAGTATTTTTATTTCTTTTTATTCTTTGTGGATATCAATCATCATTGAAATTCACTATTTTTGCTCTAACTATTTGTTTATATTTCTTTGATGGTTAAAATTCGTAGATTGATCTATGATGATTAATCCATGATTGCATTTGAAGTAGCCCCAGTGGCCATAAGTAAGTTTTAAAATCTGGTTATCTCACATGTTTTATGCAACTTTTTGATGATGCCAAAAGGGGAAAAAAGGTTGTGCTTTGAACAATGATGTTTATAATCTAATGAACTTGGTCCTTGATGATAAGTGATAAAAAGGAAAAATATTTCTAACATTGTATTGATTTTGAGCTAAGTTGAAGCATGGCCTAAGCTTATGGAAGCACAGAGTTTGTCATCATCAAAAAGGGGGAATTTGTTGGCCCAAGTAAAGGATAGTTTTGAAGATTGACAAAGGAACTCAGGGATGAACCAGGTCCATCACTAGTAGGCATAGACACGGGCAGATTCAAAGCACGTGAGATGCACATGTAGGAGATAAATGAAATCTGGCATAATAATAGATATCTCCTGATAAAAAGGGGTTGCATAATTGATAAGGAGAAGGACTCCTTAATCAAAGAGAACACTATCCAAACTCTTCCACCAAGGAAGAGTAGCATTAGAACTCTAGTAGTTTTCTACTCTACTAACTCTATAAATTGCAGGATATTCTCATTCTACAGGTGACGCACAAAAGCAGAAGTTAAACATGAATTGAGAGCAAAATAGAAAGGAATTTTGCAAGCAGTTCGTGTGTGATTCAAGTGTGCGAACCTGAAGCTACATGAACTAGATAGAAGAACCAGCTCCATGTGTGTGTCTTTTATTCTAGTTCAATTGTAGTAGGTGGTTTCATATTATACCTTTCAGCTTTATCTAGAGGCAATTGTAATAGGTACTCAGAGTATTCAAGTTAGAGTTAACTTAAAGTTGTCGCAGCAGTTAGAGGCTGGTTGCCACAACGGGATTAGAGTTAATCTTAGGTTTACAAAAGTGTTTTGTAAATGCAGTTTTTGGCTCAGTGATTTAGTGGAGAGTTTGGGAAAATCCTACTGGGAAGTAGGTCGTGGTTTTTTCACCTTTTGAGTTAGGTGTTTTCCATGTAAAAATCTCTGTGTTCTTTATTTTTTGTACTTATTATTTCGCAATAGTAGTAGTTGGAACACATAGAAGAACCAGGTCCTTCTATAATCTGTGCACGCGAAAACTTGGACACCACACAAATCACCCCCTTCTTTTGTGTGGTATTGACGTATAAAACATCATAGACACTGGGAAGGGAACTATTTTAAGGAGCACTAGAAGGGGGAGGAAGAGATGAAGAGGCATGGGTTCTAAGGAGGATATCCATTCGAGCATTTGCTGACACTTGATCGTTAAGCAGCCTCTATTTCAGGTCCTTGACCTGTTTCCTAAGATCAGTATTTTCCTCAGTCAGACGAGCAACCTCTGTGCCTTGTGCAGTGCTGGAACCAGTTGCCTCCTGGGCCTGACTAAGCTGTCCCTCAAGAATAATATTTCGTGCCTTAAACTTCCTTATCTCTTCATTGGCAGCATTCGGAGCCTCAATTAATTGAGAGATAGTGGAATTGCTGCCAACCCTTCCTTTCTTATCAATGCACTCACACTCTTCTAAGGTGGTCTTAGAGAAGATTTTCTTGCGAGTTCCTAATGTTGCTTTTACCAAATGGTCTTTGAAGAAGTTAAACACCTTAGTGAGTAAGAATCTGTAAGCTACCCCATGATTACCATCCTTAAAATCTGCTACTTTATTCATATGCTCTATCATGAGACCAGGCAGATTGATAGTGGTGTAGGAATCCAGTGCTTCCATTCGGAACATGTCTGCTCTTGAGTAATGGAACGCCTTTCTGCCCGTGAAAGCAAAACCTTGTTCACCATGTTGAACAACAGTTGATACACTGGAAGGAGGTCTTTCTTGTGTACTCGTTCCCCTTGCTGCACTACATCTTCCACTGTGAAAATGTCCACGTAGAAAGTACACACCTCTTCCTCCATACACTTTAGGGATCTCATTGGTGAAAGGTGTGTCCATTGTTGAAACTCACAAATATCAACCAGTTGACGCATCCCTGTCATGTCAAGAATATCAGGAGCAAATGTTCTACCCCACAGCACCCTTTATTTTCTCAGGTTTTCTCTTCCTTCATCCTTGGCCACACCCACCTTTGCCTTCTTGGAGGAACCAGGTTCCTCATTGTCACCAAACTTCATTTTCACAGACTTTCTCACACTTTTCTCTTTCTTTTCAGACTTCTTAGACAATTTCACATCAGACTTCTCACACACCTTCTCACCAAACTCTTCTACCTCAACATTTTTTACTTTCACCATTTTCACAGATGACTCTCTCCTAGGTCTTGGAACTGCAGGTTTCTTAGAGGAATTACGAATTAAAGAACAAAGTTCCTCATTCACCCCTTCATCAACATCAACAACAAGTGCTGGAGGCACTTCTTTTTCATTCACCAACTTTCCACCCTTCACCAACCTCCTCTTCTTCTTCTCTTTGTTATTTTTCTTCAGAACTGACTCAAGGGCTTCCTTCTTTTGGGCTCTTGTAGTAGGTATTTTAAGAGTGGTCTCTTTGGGAGTTTCCCTACTACTCCTAGCGGCGATAAAGCTTGTAACAGACACATTGTCATAATCCTCATCACTATTCTCATTTTCTTCCTTAGAAAGAGATCTCATCTTATGAAAGACGATGTTTAATTGCTCAGCATCGAAATGAGGAGAGTGAGCAGGATTAGAACTGACCTGAGGCTCTTTTGAAGAGCAGGGAGTTTCATCCCAGGTAGGAGCAGAGGGCTCCTCTTGGGCCGAGGAATCAGGTCCCTCATTTGTTTCCCTAGTAGTACTGTTAGGTGCCAGATTTTCAAGGGGCACCATCTCCCTACCCTCTTCCTGATGACCTTCACCTTCCCCATGAGACCCAATGGTCTCATTAACACCCTCATAACCACAAACCAAACCTCCCTCGACAGCGATTAATAATATGTTCTCAATGGCTTCTTGTTCATTTACCCCCAAAGTAGACTCAGAGGATACAAGAGGAACATTACATGTAGGGTTGGCAATATTCAAATTGAAGCTTGGAATGGTCGCTACTGAAACGTCACTACTACGAACCACATTTTGTTGGGCTTCAGCACTCTCCCTAACTTTGTGACTAGAAACTTTCTGACCTTCATCTCTGTCTACTATTTCTTCTTTGCCATTTTATTCGACGAGGCAGAAGGCGAGGTAACAACAACAAACCTTTTGGGTATCTGAGTCTTACGACTCCGGTGAGAACCAGAACTCGATTGGGTTGGAGAGGAAGTAGTAGGTGGTTGGGGATCTGGTATGAGGTTTTGGCTGGGTGACAGAGGGAACTCAGACTCTCGCTCATGTGCTTTATGAGACAAAGATACAGTGAGGACTACACTGGAAACGTTAGAGACTTCTGGATTTTCACACATAGTGAAGATTTGCGGTGAGAACACAAGAAAAAAGTGTTTGGTTTTGAGAGAGAAAAGGGAATTTTTGGCTTTGATGTGGATAGTGAGGAAAGAGACAGTGTTTGGGTTTATTTAGAGAAAGTGAGGGACCGGTTACAAATGAGTATAGATTGTTAGGTAGACGGGTCGTTTAATAACGGGTATGGCGTTTGGGTTCTAAAGAGATGAAAAAAGAGAAACTGAAATTTTAATGACGTGGCACTTTTACAGCCATTAACAATATGTGCGTGAGAGTACAAAGGGACTACTAATGGATTTAAATTTCTTTGAATGTCCAGAAAGTTTACCTCATCGTCATCATCATCTTCATCATTATCAGATTTTGCCATCAGGGCAAAGATCGAGTCATACTCAGCTGCTTCGCTTTCAACGGCCATCATTGAGGCATCACTTTGTTCATCATCTCCTTTAGATTCACTAGAGGAATCTCCTCATGCTGCAAGAGCTTGTTTCACAACATTGTCAGCAACATCTTTTCTCTTGAATCTTCTGTCAGGAACCGGGTTCCTTTTGACTGCTTTGTCTGTGTTGTACTTGTACTGATCTTGCTTGTGAAAAGGACTGTCTTTGATGAAATGTCCTAGCTTACCACATTTATGACACAAGTCATAGCCTTTTGGTCTGTTGGAGCTACCCTTTTTTGGAATGCATCCATCTGTGCACCATTTTCTAGAATCTTTTTGTTAGATAAGCCATGTCAGCATCCTCGCCACTTGAGTCATTATTTTCAGCCTTGAGCATCAGGTTCTTCTCTTTCTTGGGTTCTCTTCTTTCACGGGCCTTCTTTTTCTTCATTTCATATGTCTTCAAATTTCCAATGAGTTCATCAATGGTTAACTTTTGCAGACCCTTTGCCTCTGTGATAGCATTGACCTTTGATTTCTGAGGAACCAGGTGGTACACTCAGTATTTTCCTAACAAGTTTGTTCCTTGGAATGATTTCTCCCAGAGAGTGACGCTCATTGATGATGGAGGTGAATCGAGTGTGCATGTCCTGAATAGACTCATCATCCTTCATCCTAAAGAGTTCATACTCAGTGAAGAGCATGTCGATCTTCAACTGCTTAACTTGAGTTGTTCCTTCGTGTGCCATTCGGAGAGCTTCCCAGATCTCCTTGGTAGATTCGCAGACAGAGATCCCGTTGTATTCGTCTGGTCCAATGCCACAGACGAGGATTGTTTTTGCTAGGAAGTTCTTCTCTATAGCTTTGCGGTCAGCATCATTGTACTCCTTCCTTGTCTTGGGAACTGTCATTGCTGGTTCGCCAATGGTCTTCATAGGGACGAAGGGTCCATCACAGATAACACCCTAGAGCTCTGAATCTTCAGCCATGATAAAATTATGCATCCTTGTCTTCCACCATCCGTAGTATTGTCCATTGAATCTTGGTGGTCTGTAGGTAGATTGACCTTCTTCAAAGTTTGATGGGGCAGCCATGAGGATCCTTTCTAGGTGTTAGCCTGTTAGAAATAACCTACTCTGATACCAATTGATAGAAACTAAGGGTTCACCAAGCTGTATAGAGAACCTGATTCTCTATCAGTTCCTACAGAACACACACAACCAAAGATAAGTAAATGATACAACAAAGTTTTACGTGGAAAACTTCCATCTTACGGGATTTAAAACCACGACCTACACTTGTAGGATTTTAACTTCACTACTGAGCAAACTTCAGATTACAAACTATTGTAACCTAGGAATTAAACTTTTTATCCCTCACTCACTTGTAATAACTCTATTACAAGCCTCTTTGTAATAAGTCTATTACAAAGCTCACAACTCGACTAACTCTAGCCAAGACACAAATACAAGGTTTATGGTTTTACAACGTATTTCCTACACAATGCTTCTAGCTAAGCTAAGTAGGAATTACAAGTAAATTGCTCTAACAAAGGTATAACACACCAAAGGACATATGGTAACTTAATGTTGGAAACTGTTTTTTGTTCTGTTGTTCTCCGTTCTTGAAGGCTTGAAGTCACTTGCCAGATAGTAGCACCCTTGAGAGTGAAGCTTGATGATTTTCCTGAGTGTTCAAGTGACTTGTTTTCCCTAGCATCATGTTGATAATNTTTTATCCCTCACTCACTTGTAATAACTCTATTACAAGCCTCTTTGTAATAAGTCTATTACAAAGCTCACAACTCGACTAACTCTAGCCAAGACACAAATACAAGGTTTATGGTTT
>AWOL01S0056648.1:3359-51033 GCA_000715115.1 Nicotiana otophora
GAACCGGATACAAGTCTCCCAACATTTCAACAACAACAATAAGTATGGATAACAAGATTTAAGACTACAAATTTGTAAGAATGGAATTTCACTCGCATGCTATGACTCGACTACAACACATATATGCTCGTCACCTCAACTATACATCGTATTCAACAACAAAACACGTAGCAAATACTCACACAATACCTTTTCCCTCAAGACAAAGTTTGACACAACAATTACCTCAATTTCGCAAGCCACTCACTGCTCAAGTACTGCCTTCCCTTTAGAATTCACCTCCAACCCACTCGTATCTAATCATAATTAGTTTAATATCATCANGGGGGAAAATAACATAAAGAGTGAGAATAGTGAAAAGACAGAATTAAACCGGAAATCCTTAAACGAATTGAGCTATTAAAACAGCAAGGAAAAACTGCACGGCATCACCCTTCGTGCTTTGCACTCTTTCTCACCATATAAATGAATCACGCACAACATCACCGTTCGTGCTTTACACTCTTCGTCACAATTCACAGAATCAATAACAATGGATAGAGAGAAGTTTCACAAAGAAATCAATATTTCATCTATGATTACTTTCACAATTTAATATTTCAACCTCGAATCAATATTCACAATTTTTTCAACCTTGGTAGAACCGGATACAAGTCTCCCAACATTTCAACAACAACAATAAGTATGGATAACAAGATTTAAGACTACAAATTTGTAAGAATGGAATTTCACTCGCATGCTATGACTCGACTACAACACATATATGCTCGTCACCTCAACTATACATCGTATTCAACAACAAAACACGTAGCAAATACTCACACAATACCTTTTCCCTCAAGACAAAGTTTGACACAACAATTACCTCAATTTCGCAAGCCACTCACTGCTCAAGTACTGCCTTCCCTTTAGAATTCACCTCCAACCCACTCGTATCTAATCATAATTAGTTTAATATCATCAATTATCGCTAAAGGAATCAACTTTAATGCATAATTATAGTTGTCCTAAGTTTTTCCAACAAAAGTCAAAACCCGAGGTTTAGACCAAAATCCATTTACCCATTCACCCCCGAGCCCGAATATGTAATTAGTTTTAGAATCCGACCTCAAATTGGGGTCTAAATCTTCAAATTTCCGAAATTCCTAAGTTCTACCCAAAAATCCTAATTTCACTATAAAAATTCTAGATTCTAGGTTGAAATCTTGTTATAAGATGTAAAAGATTGAAAACAAGAGTTAGAAATCACTTACCTATGATTTGGGGAAGATTTGGTATTTGGAAAATCGCCTCTTAAGGTTTAGGGTTTGAAAAATTGAAGAATGAAATAAAAAATCCCGCCTAAGTCCAAAGTTATCAGCTGCGGACGTCGCATTTGCGACCCGAGCTTCGCAATTGCGAAGCTCAGAAATGCGAAAGGGTCATCGCAAATGCAAGATCCTTCACATTTCCGCCGCCTTCGCATTTGCGATGAATATATCGCAATTGCGACAATTGGCCCATCGTATTTGCGGGCATACCCTTCCCAGACCCTCATCGCAATCGCGAAGAAAATCTCGCAATTGCGAGAACATGCTGGCCGAGACCTTCTTCGCAATTGCGATAGACACCTCGCAATTGCCAGGCCTGCTTATTTCGCATTTGCGAGATCAGAGACCTGCAACAGGTTCAGTTATACCAGCAAATTGAGAAGGGTAAAAATGAAAATTTTAAGGCTTAAGGGCACAGATTCGAGTTCTAAAACATAAGATGACCTTTTGGGTCATCACACACATATGATAAGAACAACCCGAATCTAAAATCCACTCATTGTTAGATTTGAAACTATTATTTGTTGCCAAAAAATAGTTCCCTCAGTCTCATCAGCAACTACACTTGCTTCGGCAGTGTCAATATTTTTGTGCTCATTTTTCTTTTATGTATGCTTTTCTTTATTTTTCAATTTAAAGCATTCAAAAATAGTGTGACCTTTCTTATGACAATATTTGCATATGACATTTTTGTATCTGGATTTTGACCTTGATTTAAGTCTCTCACTATTTGAATCTTTCTTATTGGATCTACCTCTTATGAACAAGCCTTTCCCTTGGTTCCCACTAGTTTTTCTAGTAATATCTCTATCTATTTGTTCTTTTGATTTCAAAATAGATTTGATATCTTTATAAGAGATATTATCCTTTCCATAAAGCATAGTATCTCTTATATGTTTAAACGACTGGGGTAAGGAAACAAGCAATAACACAGCTTGTTCCTCATCTTTAATTTCAACATCTATATTACTTAAATCAATAAGAAGAGAATCAAAAGTATCAAGATGTGTAAGTATGGAGGTACCTTCAGCCATACGAAAAGTGTAGAGTTTTTGCTTTAGGTAAAACCGGTTTTCTACTGTTCTTTTCATATATGGGGTTTTCAGCTTTTTCCATATGCCTTTGGCTGAGCTTTCTGCTGCAACTTCACGCAAAACTTCATTTGAGAGATTTAAAATAATACATGCTTTTGCCTTTTTGTCTATGACGACAAATTTCTCGTCCGTCATTTTATCAGGCTTGTTCTTCATTCCTTGTAGTGCCAAATCTAAGCCATCCTGAATTAGGATAACTTTCATGTTTAATTGCCACATTCCGAAGTTTACACTTCGGTCAAATTTCTCAACACACGACTTTATTAGAGTCATTTTGGCTATTTAAATTAACCCGGTTAGATCTAGCTCTAATACCAATTTGTTAGGATCAGGAACCCGGGTAGTGCGAAATTTAACCAAACAATATTATAATGATAATAACAAAGACAATGCATGTTGAAAACAACAACAATTAAAGCATATAAAGAAGACGCCAATTTAACGTGGTTCGGTCAGTGTGACCTACGTTCACAAGCGGAGAAGAGCAATTTCACTATAGCAACAAGAGTACAAAAGAGCGTACAAAATTAGAGTAAATACTCTAATTAATCCCAAATACCCCCGATAGAATAACCTCACAAGATCACTCCGAATAAAGGGGATCACACAAGTGTTTTCCAACACTTATCTCTCTTACAAAATACTCTCAATTACTAAAAGAGGAGAAAAAACAAAAAATGAAGAACTCAAATCTTGTTGGTGTGTTTAAGAAAGGAGAACAACATGAGTATTTATAGGAGAAATTGAACCAAGTCTTGCAAGTTTACAAAGGCAAGTTACCAACTTGCAAGAGATCTCCACACATATTCAAACTTGGTGGCCGAGAATAAATGTCTGCCAAGCACACCTTTCTTATAGGCACATGCCTATTTGCCAACTAAGAATGAGTTGATTTTTACAATTAAAAAAATCATCCTTTTCTTGTAAAGCCAATTAGGCCATATTACAAAACATTTAGGATCTCTAATCAAGGCACAACCAAGTTTTTCTGCATCACATGATCTGTTTCTTAAGGAATGTTGGGATAAAACTTCTTATGTTGGTTCATGTTGGGAACAGATTGTGTTGTCATACATGTATGCTAGACTGAAAACGCTGGAGATTTTCTATCTAGGATATATTAAGTACTGTAATGTTGCATAATTTCCTTTTAGTGTGACTCTAAATCTGCCCAAAAAATATATTATCACTTCTGAGATAAAACCACGGGTTGTTAAGTGTTTTCATCCATTCTTTCTTTATTTTTTAAATCAACGAATCCAATCTTATTAGAATGTGATAAATTCATTAGAGTTCCTTTTTTCATCAAAAGAGACATGGCAGTGTGTGCATTTATGTTGAGAACTCTATTTCTGTTTTTTATCTGCATTTGTTTTTGTAGCATTTATAAAATTGACTTGACCTCTACTTTAGGCGTATTTTACTTAATATAAGTTGAAATTCACTCATGGTATGAAGTCAGATAAGGCGTGAGGGTTTCCGATGGATTAGAGTGAGTAATATCAGTCGCAAAGTTTATAATTTGTTATACTTTTTTCTTTTCAAACTATATGTATGAGATAGGCTGTCGATACCTTTTTGGATAACATTAAGTAAAACTTAAAACAGCTACCCTTTCAAGGAGTCTATGCATGTGTCTAGAATATTTCTTATCAATATTCTCAACCATGTAGATGCAAATCTTAATCTTATTTATGCAGTCTTTTGTAGGAATTTTGTCAATGTTGATTTAGTTGTATGTACTAAGAGAAATGACTCATCTAACAGGTTTTGATGTTCCTCCAATTCAAATGCAACCCGACACTCTCTGCAACACCATTATTTGTATAGATATAATGCACTGGGCCATTTAGATTTTCTTATACCTCTTTGTTTTGTAAAAGTTCTATGATGAACAATTTCTTTTTGCAAGAGGATGTGCAGATCAATCCATATGCTGTGGAAATCATTCAAGGTGTGGTTCATATTACTTGTACAAGAGTTGAGTTGGTTTAAAATTTTCATTTTTGCTGCGCTACAAATCCTACGAGTCAGGCTTATTTCAATGGTCTACTTGCTTTAACCACTGGCAACATCAAACAAGATGACAGATATCTTAAAAATCATTGAAGGTGTTATTTTGAGAAATAAGTGATGATTTGACACACATAAATCTGCCTGTTATCAAATACACATGTACAGGTCTTTAATTATGTTATCAAAATAATGACATGGTACAGATCGTTAGTTCAGTTTTTATGAGTAAATGAATAAAGCTTGTGTGGTTAGCAAAAGATCTGGTGTGCTAATGGCTCTTTTTTATTGGGGGTGAGGGGATTTAAGCTTTATATTCCAAATTAAGGATGAATTGACTTACAAGATATATTGTCACGATCCAAAATTCGCATGGTGTGATGGCGCCTATCTCAATACTAGGCAAGCCGACAACCTCAATAAACTACAATTTGTTTTAAATTTAAAAACATAATATTTAAATTTAACAGAAAATCCCATAATTTTTGATACAAATATACTCCCAAAATCCGGTGTCACTGAGTACATGAGCATCTAAATAATAACAAAGTCTGACTGATAAAAATACTGTCTGAAAATATAGAACAGTACAATAACTGAAAGGAAAGAGAGTCAAGGTCTGCGTACGCCGAGCAACTACCTTGATAGTCTCCAACAGATGAAACTCTGAAATCTAGCAGCCGCCGTAGTCGGAAGTATCTGGATCTGCACACGAGGTGCAGGGTGTAGTATGAGTACAACCAACTCAATAAGTAACAAGACTAACCTTTGGGCTGAAAGTAGTGACTAGCTCAACAGGTATAGTCTATCATAGAAATAACAGTACAGAAATGTAGGCATGCTTTCAAGTTTAACAATTAAACTCAGTACAGGCAAAATGGATATATTCTGCATGATATGAGGAATATGACATCTCTATATCTACATGCCAAAATATATGTTGTATGTGATGTACCACAATGAAAATCTCGTATACTCACACTCTCAAAATACTTGATCACTCAGTACTATATATGACCAATCCAGCCCAGGGAACTCCATCCCAGATATATATGTATCAACTGACAATCAACCACTCAGTACTGTACTGTAACGACCCAACCGGTCGTTTTACTTTTTAGAACCCCGTTCCCCTAAATAAGACTTCCCGAATGTGCTTTTACTGTTTTATGACTTGCGGGGGTGGTTAGTTTGAGATTTGGAAGAGTTCGGGTTGAAATCGGAACAATTGGTTCCTTAAGTTGGCCTTAAAAGGCTAAGTTTAATTTCGGTGGACGTTATGAGTAAACGACACCGGAATCGGAATTTGACGGTTTCAATAGGTTCGTATGATGATTTCAAACTTGGGCGTATGCTCGGTTCGGGTTTTGGATGACCCGGGAGCGTTTCAGCATTCTAATATCAAAAGTTGGTTCTTGAAGAATTTTGAAGTTCTTTAAATTTGGTTTGGAGCGGGTTTTGGTGTTATCGAAGTCCAAACGGAATTTTGAGATCGGAAATAGTTTCGTAATGTCATTTAAGACTTGCACCCAAAATTTGGTGTCAATCCTGGTAGTCTAAGTACGTTTCAGTGCATTTTGAGTGAATAGAAGAACTTGAAGTTCATAAGTTTGATTCAATTGGTTTTGGGGTGCGATTCTTAGTTTTAATGTTGTTTCGGACATTCCGAGAGTGCGAGCGAGTCTGCAATATGATTCAAAAATGGTTGGTATGTTCGGGCGGGGCTCCGGGGGCCTCGAGTGTCAATCGGACGAGGCTCGGACCAAGTCGGGAGTTTGGAGAAACAGTTGAAGCTCCTAGATATGTCATAATCGCACCTGACTTGGCCAGCCATAGGTGCGGGCTCGCAGGTGCAAGCCACGAGCTGCAGAAGCGAGAAATGGAGGGTAGCCCAGAATCCGCAGATGCAGAAGATTGGGCGCACCTGCGTGAGCGCAGGTGCGAGAGCCATGGTCACAGGTGCGTCTAGGCTCGCAGAAGCGGCCCTCCATGTCCGCAGATGCGAAGCCCGGCCAGGTGAGGGAAAGGCGCACCTGCGAGGCATTTGCCGCAGGTGCGGGACCGCAGATGCGGCCCAAAGAACCACAGGTGCGAAAGTCGCTGGGCAGTGAGGGTTCATTTAATACGTACTTAGGCCATTTTTATCACATTTTCATCCACTCTTGGGCGATTTGAGAGCTTTCAAGGAGTGGATTTCGACCTAGCTTTGTGAGGTAAGTAATTTTTACTTAATGTGAGTTTAATACATAGATTATGGGACATGAAAATTGGTAGAAATCATGGATTTTAGATGAAAAACCTAGGGTTTGATAAAAAATGGGATTTTATCACGAAAATGGTTATGGAACTTAGTGAAAATTATATATTTATGTTTCTAAGGTTATGGGTAACAACTTTCTTCGAAAAGTTTCGGAATCCGGGCACGTCGGCCCGGGGGTGAATTTTTAGAATCTTGCATTTAGGGTTGGGTAACCTCTTTAATAGTTGGAATACGAACTCTTGAGCACGTATTGATTAGTTTGTATATTATTTGATTAGTTTGGATTGATTCGGCACCGACTTGAGGGTGTGAGCGTATTCTTGAACCGGAAAGTAGACTTTGTGACGAGGTAAGTCTCGTTTCTAACCTTGTAAGAGGGAATTAACCCCATAGGCGAACTTAAATCAATATGTACTTCTAATTGTGGGGGGCTACGCACGCACGATGTGACAAGAGTCCGTGCGTAGCTACTATTCATGCTTATGTCCGGATAAATCAAGGCTTACACCATGATTTGTTGATACCGTTACTTGTTTATGCTTACTAGTTATTGGATTAAAGTGGAAGTTGAAGGTCCCAATATTTAAAGCCCCAAGTTGAATTTCTTATTTTTTTTAAAGGAATTGAGGAATACTACGATAAATGGAGAAATTATATGTTCAACCACTTCGCAAATATATTTCGCGAGCGGGGTAAACTTCTACTACTCTCATGGGAGCGGGCCGTTCACCTCGGCAAGATATATTGATATATTATATGGTTCGGGCCGTTCGACCCTCGACAGTGCACAATATATTATTATGTATATTTGGATCGGGCCATATATGCTCGGCATAACTCTTGCGTAGTGATACCGAAATCCCTTTTTATATTTAATAATGCTTCACGGATTTGAAAGGTGAAAGGAATAGATGAGAGAAATGGTTTGATTCTTACTTGAAAGAAGGATTTTCTTACTTACTTTTTGTTTTGAGCGCTATTATTATTGTATATTACCTGCTTTATTAGAATTTTATATTATTATGTTTTTGGCCCTTAGTAAGTGTCAAAGTCAACCCCTCGTTACTACTTCTTCGAGGTTAGACTAGATACTTATTGGGTACATGTTGTTTACGTACTCACACCACACTTCTGCACTTGATGTGCAGGATCTGAGGCAGGTGCATCTGATTATCAGTCCGGCACACACGCTTGACTTCTAGCTCGAGACTACACGGTGAGCTGCCCTTCCGAGTCGTTCAGCAGTAGCCGGAGTCTCTCTTTTGGATTTATATTTCTGTCTATTTCCTTGAGACAATAGACTAGTATTCTTTTGTATATTATTCTAGTATCCCACATACTTGTGACACCAGGTCTTGGCACACACAAGTAGACTTATGATTTTGGATTTATTGTTATGACTTCGATTTGCACTCAGTTGCTTTTGTTTACTTACTTTACAACAGTAAATTTCTAAAACTTTTATAAATGCGGAAAGTTATTCACTTTGGAAACATATTAAAAGTGGAAACCACTAGATCTATCAGTTTTGGCTTGCCTAACCACAGTGTTGGCGCCATAACGGCCTATGAAGAAATTGGGTCGTGACAACATGATATCAGAGCACTAGGTTCACGTAGGTCTTACAAGGTATGGGCAAGCCTAATAAAGTCTTGCGGATCGGTGTGGAGACGTTCGTACTTATTTCTGAGAGGCTATAGGGTGTTAGGAATTTACTCTTTATTCATCTCTTATCGTGCATTTGATGGTGTACTAAGTTTCTTCCTCTTATTCTTTCACAGATGGTGAGAACACGCGCAATAGATGTTCCAGACCCGGGAGGGGCTGCTCCCCCTGTGGCTAGAGGCCGATGCAGATGTCGGGGGAGGGCACGAGCCCGTGGTAGGGGACGAGGACGTCCCAGAGTTTCCCCAGTTGTACCACCAGCGGATCTAGTTTAGGATCTCATTGTTGAGGAGCAGGGCGGGGTGCCCGCAACAGAGACAACCCCGGTAGATTTCACGTCAGCACCGGGCTTTCAGGAGGTCATGGGCCGTATGGTGCGGTTTATGGATTCTATGACCCATGTTGGTTTATTTCCAGCAAACCCAGTCACATCTCAGGCGGGAGGGAGAGCACAGACCCCTACTGCTCAGGCACCTGGACATACAACTACCGTATATCAGACCCCGGGTACACTACCCAGGGGCGGGGCCCATCTAGTTGCAATGACTGTACCTGAGCCTAGACCAGCTGCGACCAGCGAGCCGCAGAGCTCTTGGACAGATGGACTAGGCTTCACCCTCCGATCTTTGGGGGTGAGCGACATGAGGATCCCAGGACTTTATTGATTAGTGTAGGGACAGATTGCATAACATGAGCATATTGGAGTCTCACGGGGTGGATTTCACTACCTTTCAGATGGAGGGCAGCGCACGTAGGTGGTGGAAGGCTTATCTTCTTGGCAGACCAACGGATTCTCCTCCCATAACTTGGGACCAGTTCACCTACCTATATTTGGAAAGGTATATCCCACCCTCTGAGAGGGAAGAGTTGCGGTGTCAGTTCGAGCGGCTCGAGCAGGGTCCGATATCAGTGACCGATTATTAGGCGAGATTCTCTAAGTTGTCTCGCCAGGCACTTATGATACTTCCTACTGAGGCGGATCGAGTGCGGAGGTTTGTTGTGGGGTTGTACTCAGGTATTTTGGATACTATGGCTCGGGAGGTTGAGATGGGGACTTCTTATCAGTTGGTAGTAGAGATTGCTCGGAGGATTGAGGGATATCGTCAGAGGGGTAGAGAGCAGATGCAGCGGGACAAGAGGTACCATTTTTCTAGAGAGTTCAGAGGTGCCCCAGCTGGGGGCAAAGGTCATTTTGGGAGGGGTCAGCCTAGAAGGCCCCCATATCCGGCACCACCACCTCCTCAGGGTGTTCCGGCGCGACCCTATTTCAGCGCTATGCCGGAGAGTTCTTACCACCCTCCAGCTATTCAGGGTTCTTTCAGTGGGTACTTCGATCATTAGGGTTCTTCCAGTGCCTACTTCAGTGCCATGCCAGAGAGTTCATATCGCCTACCAGCTATCCAGGGTCCTTCCGGTGGGTATTCAGGCCATCAGGGTCAGACTTCAGGGCAGCAGTCTACCACTTCAAGAGGTTGTTATGAGTGCGGGGATCCTAGTCACATGAAAAGGCATTGCCCAGACTTCGGGGCAAGGTAGTGCAACAAGGACATCAGCCCATGATTACAGCTCCAGTAGCCGCACCAGCCGTCCGGCCGCCCAGAGGCGGAGGGCAGATGGGTAGGGGACATCCTAAAGGTGGAGGTTAGGTAGGCGGAGGCCAGCCAGGAGGCGCTTCAACCATATTTTATGCTTTTCCGGCCCGACCAGATGTAGTGGCCTCAGATGCCATGATCACATGTATTATCTCTGTCTACGGTAGGGATGCTTCAGTATTATTTGATCCAGGATCTACTTATTCGTATGTGTCATCTGTGTTTGTTCACTTTCTGGATATTCCTCGTGAGTCCTTGGGTACTCCTGTCTATGTGTCCACTCTTATGGGCGATTCTGGTGTAGTGGATCGGATCTATCGGTCCTGTGTGGTTACATTTTGTGGTTATGAGACTAGAGAGGATCTTTTGTTGCTTGATATGACCGACTTTGAGGTCATCCTGGGCATGGACTGGCTATCTCCATATCACGCTATCCTGGATTGCCATGCCAAGACTGTTACCTTAGAGATGCCAGAGTTGCCTAGATTGGAGTGGAAAGGTTCGTTTGTCAGTACATCTAGTCAGATTATCTCTTTTATAAAGGCTCGACACATGGTCGAGAAGGGTTGTTTGGCTTATCTAGCCAATGTTCGGGATACTACTGCAGAGTCTCCGACGATTGATTCAGTACCGATAGTCCGAGAGTTCTCCGATATGTTTCCTTCTGATCTTCCAGGCATGCCACCATATCGTGATATCAACTTCTGTATTGACTTGGCTCCAGGTACCTAACCTATATCTATCCCACCGTACCGTATGGCTCCGAAAAAATTGAAGGAGTTAAAGGAACACCTTGAGGAGTTACTAGCCAAGGGGTTCGTTAGACCGAATGTATCACCTTGGGGTACACCAGTATTATTTGAGAAGAAGAAAGATGGGACTATGAAGATGTGCATTGATTACCGTCAGTTGAACAAGGTCACCATTAAGAACAAGTACCTGTAGCAATTATTGATGATTCTTTTGACCAGTTGCAGGGTGCTAGGGTGTTCTCCAAGATCGACTTGAGATCAGGGTACCATCAGTTGAAGATTCGGGACTCAGATATTCTGAAGACTGCTTTCTGTACCAAATATGGCCATTATGAGTTTTTAGTGATGTCCTTCGGCTTGACTAATGCCCCAACGATGTTTATAGACTTGATGAACAGGGTGTTCAAGCCTTATATTGATTCATTTGTCATTGTCTTCATTGATGACATTTTGATTTACTCACGTAGCATGGAGGAGCAGGAGCATCATTTGAGAGTGGTGCTACGAACTTTGCGGGAACAAAAGCTATATGCTAAGTTATCCAAGTGTGAGTTTTGGTTAGATTCTGTGGCATTCTTAAGGCATGTTGTATCAGGCGAAGGCATTAATGTGGATCCCAAGAAGATTGAGGCAGTTAAGAGTTGGCCTCGTCCTACTTCGGCGATCGAGATCAAGAGCTTCTTGGGGTTAGCAGGTTATTATCGTCGGTTCGTGGAGGACTTCTCATCTATTGCAGCACCTTTGACTAGATTGACCCAGAAGGGTGTTAAGTTTCGTTGGTCCGATGATTGTGAGACGAGCTTCCAGAAGCTCAAGACAGCTTTGACCACAGCACCAGTCCTTGTGTTGCCTTCCGGTTCGGGGATGTATACTGTGTATTGCGACGCTTCACGTGTTGGCTTGGGTTGTGTATTGATGCAGGAGGGACGAGTTATTGCATATGCTTCACGTTAGCTGAATCCCCATCAGGAGAGTTATCTTGTGCACGATTTGGAGTTGGCCGCGATTGTTCATGCTCTTAAGATCTGGAGGCATTATCGTTATGGGGTGTAGTGTGAGGTTTACACCGATCATCGCAGTTTGCAGCATTTGTTCAAGCAAAGGGATCTCAATTTGAGGCAGCATAGATGGCTTGAGTTACTGAAGGATTATGACGTCACCATTCTTTATCATACGGGCAAGGCGAATGTAGTCGCGGATTCCTTGAGCAGGAAGACAAAGAGTATGGGTAGCTTGGCATTCATTTCAGCAGAGGAGAGGCCACTAGCCTTGGACATTCAGTCCTTGGCTAACAAACTTGTGAGGTTTGATATTTCAGAGCTCAGTCAAGTTGTTGCTTGCGTCGTTGCCCAGTCTTCACTGTTGGAGCAGATCAAGGCTCGATAGTTTGATGATCCGCACCTGTTAGTTCTCAGAGAGACGGTACTACAAGGTAGTACCAAGGAGGTTTCTATTGGCGAGGATGGTGTCCTGGGACTTCAGGGTCGCCTATCTGTTCCTAATGTCGATGGCTTGAGGGAAAGGATCCTAGAGGAGGCGCACAGTTCTCGATATTCCATTCACCCAGGTGCTGCGAAGATGCACCACGACCTGAAGCAACATTATTGGTGACGGCGGATGAAGAGGGACATAGTTGAGTATGTGGCTAGATGCCTAAATTTTCAGCAGGTTAAGTATGAGCACCATAGGCCAGGAGGCCTACTCCAGCAAATGACCATACCTGAGTGGAAGTGGAAGCGCATCACTATGGACTTCGTAGTTGGGTTGCCGCAGACTTTGCGGATGTTTGATGCAGTTTGGGTCATTGTAGACAGATTGACCAAGTCGGCACACTTTATTCCTATGACGACTACATATACTTTGGAGAGATTGGCCTAGATTTACATCTAGGAGATTGTTTGGATGCATGGTGTGCCTGTTTCCATCATTTCAAACATAGGTCATCAGTTTACTTCACATTTTCGGAGAGCAGTACAGAGTGAATAGGGGAACCGTGTAGAGCTCAACACAACATTTGATCCACAGACCGACGGGCAGTCGGAGCGGACAGTTCAGATATTGGAGGACATGCTCAGAGCAAGTGTGATTGACCTTGGAGGATAGTGGTATCGATTCTTTCCCTTGACCGAGTTTGCTTACAACAACAGTTACCAGTCTAGCATCGAGATGGCTCCGTTCGAGGCTTTATATGGTCGGCGATGTCGTTCTCCTATTGGGTGGTTTGAACCCGACGAGGCTAGATTGTATGGTATTGATTTGGTAAAGGATGCCTTGGAGAAGGTAAAGTTGATTCAGAAGGGACTCCATACAACACAGCCCCGATAGAAGAGTTACGCGATCGGAAGGTACGCGACTTATCATTCATGGTGGGCGAGAAGGTCCTCTTGAAAGTCTCACCGATGAAGGGGATCATGAGGTTTGGGAAGAAGGGCAAGTTGAGCCCAAGGTTTATAGGCCCATTTGAGGTGTTGAGGCGAGTTGGGGAAGTTGCTTATGAGCTTGCTTTGCCTCCCAGTCTATTGGGAGTTCATCCGATTTTCCACGTGTCTATGCTCCGGAGGTATCATACCGACTTGTCATATATGTTAGACTTTATCATGATTCAGTTGGATGAGAGTCTAGGTTATGAAGAGGAGCGAATTGCCATTGTTGATAGGCAGGATCACCAATTGAGATTTAAGAGGATTTCTGCGGTGAGGGTCCAATGGAGGGGCCAACCAGTCGAGGAGGCTACTTAGGAGTCCGAGGAAGACATGCAGAGTAGATATCCTCGCTTTTTCAGCACTATAGATATGATTCTAGACCCGTTCGAGGACGAATGTTTGTTTAAGAAGTGGAGAATGTAACGACCCGACCGGTCGTTTTGCTTTCTAGAACCCCGTTCCCCTAAATAAGACTCCCTGAATGTGCTTTTACCGTTTTTTGACTTGCGGGGGTGGTTAGTTTGAGATTTGGAAGGGTTCGGGTTGAAATCAGAACAATTGGTTTCTTAAGTTGGCCTTAAAAGGTTAAGTTTGACTTCGGTAAACGGTTTGAGTAAACGACCTCACAATCGGGATTTAATGGTTTCAATAGGTGTGTATGATAATTTCGGACTTGGGCGTATGCTCGATTCGAGTTTTGGATGACCCGAGAGCGTTTCGGCGCCTAATATCAAAAGTTGGTCCTTGAAGAATTTTGAAGTTTTCTTTAAATTTGGTTTAGAGCGGGTTTTGGTGTTATCGAGGTCCAAACGGAATTTCGAGACCGGGAATAGTTCCGCAATGTCATTTAAGACTTGCACGCAAAATTGGATGTCAATCCGGGTAGTCTAAGTACGTTTCGGCGCATTTTGAGTGAATAGAAGAACTTGAAGTTCATAAGTTTGATTCAATTGGTTTTGGGGTGTGATTCTTAGTTTTAATGTTGTTTCGGGCGTTCCGAGAGTTCGAGCGAGTCCGCTATATGATTCTAAACTGGTTGGTATGTTCGGGCGAGGCCCCGAGTGTCAATCGGACGAGGCTCGGACCAAGTTGGGAGCTTGGAGCAACAGCTGAAGCTCACAGATCTGTCATAATCGCACCTGCACTTGGCCAGCCGAAGGTGCGGGCTCACAGGGGCGAGTCACGAGCCGCAGAAGCGAGAAATGGAGGGCAGCCCAGAATCTGTAGATGCGGAAGATTGGGCGCACCTGCGTGAGCGCAGGTGCGAGATCCATGGTTGCAGGTGCGTCTAGGCTAGCAGAAGCGGCCCTCCTTGTCTGCAGATGCAGAGCCCGGCCATGTGAGGGAAAGGCGCACCTGCGAGGCATTTATCACTGGTGCGGGACCACAGATGCGGCCCAAAGCACCGTAGGTGCGAAAGTCATTGGGCAGTGAGGGTTCATTTAATACGGGACTTAGGCCATTTTATCATATTTTCATCCACTCTTGGGGGATTGGAGAACTTTCAAGGAGGGGATTTCGACCTAGTTTTGTGAGGTAAGTAATTTCTACTTAATTTTAGTTTAATACATAGATTATGGGTAGATTTTAACATGAAAATTGGTAGAAATTATGGGTTTAGATGAAAAACCTAGTGTTTAATAAAACATGAGATTTTACCACGAAAATGGTTATGGAACTTAGTGAAAATCATATATTTATGTTTCTAAGGATATGGGTAACAACTTTCTTCGAAAATTTCCGAAATCTGGGCACGTGGGCCCGGTGGTAAATTTTTAGAATCTTACATTTAGGGTTGGGTAACCTCTTTAATAGTTGAAATACGAACTCTTGAGTACGTATTGATTAGTTTGTATATTATTTGATTAGTTTGGATTGATTCGGCACCGACTTGAGGGTGTGGGCACATTCTTGAATTGGGAAGTAGACTTTGAGACGAGGTAAGTCTCTTTTTTAATCTTGTAATAGGGAATTAACCCCATAGGAGAACTTAAATCAATATGTACTTCTAATTGTGGGGGGATACGCACACACGATGTGACGAGAGTCCGTGCGTCACTACTATTCATGCTTATGTACGGATAGATCTAGGTTTACACCATGACTTGTTGATACCGTTGCTTATTTATGCTTACTAGTTGTTGGATTAAAGTGGAAGTTGAAGGTCCCAATATTTAAAGCCCCAAGTTGAATTTCTTATTTCTTTTAAAGGAATTGAGGAATACTACGATAAATTGAGAAATTATATGTTCAACTGCTTCGCAAATATATTCCGCGAGCGGGGTAAACTTCTACTACTCTCATGGGAGTGAGCCGTTCGCCTCGGTAAGATATATTGATATATTATATGGTTCGGGCCGTTCGACCCTCGGCAGTGCAGAATATATTATTATGTATATTTGGATCGGGACATATGTGCTCGGCATAACTCTTGCGTAGTGATACCGAAATCCCTTTTTATATTTAATAATGCTTCACGAACTTGAAAGGTGAAAGGAATAGATGAGAGAAATGGTTTGATTCTTACTTGAAAGAAGGATTTTCTTACTTACTTTTTGTTTTGAACGCTATTATTATTGTATATTACCTGCTTTATTAGAACTTTACATTATTATGTTTTTGGCCCTTAGTAAGTGTCGAAGTAGACCCCTCGTTACTACTTCTTCGAGGTTAGACTAGATACTTACTGGGTACACGTTGTTTACGTACTCACACCACACTTCTGCACTTGATGTGCAAGATCTGAGGCAGGTTCATCTGGTTACCAGTCCGGTGCACATGCTTGACTTCTAGCTCGAGACTACACGTTGAGCTGCCCTTCCGAGTCGTTCAACAGTAGCTGGAGTCTCTCTTTTAGATTTATATTTCTGTCTATTTCCTTGAGACAATAGACTAGTATTCTTTTGTATATTATGCTAGTACCCCACACACTTGTGACACAGGTCTTGGCACACACTAGTAGACTTATGATTTTGGATTTATTGTTATGACTTCGATTTGCACTCAGTTGCTTTTGTTTAATTACTTTACAGCAGTAAATTTCTAAAACTTTTATAAATGCGGAAAGTTATTCACTTTGCAAACATATTAAAAGTGGAAACCACTAGATCTATCAGTTTTGGCTTGCCTAACCACGGTGTTGGCGCCATCACGGCCTATGAGGAAATTGGGTCGTGACATGTACAAGGCCAATCTAGCCATGGGAAACTCCATCGTAATATAACAAAATAAGGCAACTCCATGCCTGTGGAACTCCATCCATAATATAAATAGATAAGACAACTCCATGCCTAGGGAACTCCATTCCTAATATAAATAAATAAGGCAACTCCATGCCTAGGGAACTCAATCCCTAATATAAAGAAACTGCGCTCACTGTGGGGGGTGCAGACTCCGGAGGGGCTCTTTCAACCCAAGTGCCATAATAAGCCAGATCCAGGCATAAATAAATAAAATATACTGTGGCGTGCAACCCGATCCCATAAATATCACTCAAAATTTCCAGTCTATCGGGCTCTTAATGACATGAAAATCAACCCGACATGATAATATGATTTATCAATGAATGACAACAGAGATTGATATATGATATGCAAATGATCGATGTGACTGAGTACACAATTACAATTTAAACAAATAATTCAACAACAACCCGACCTTGTGGGTCCCGAAATATTGCCCGTAGCCTAAACATGATCTTCAATTTGAGTCTTCGCTCAATTTCTCTAACACATGGAGGATATGTGGATAATGATATTTATTTAATTATGCAACTCCATAGAATCAATTAAGTCACAATTTCTACAGTGCATGCCCACTCGCCCGTCACCTAGCATGTGCGTCACCTCCAAACAGTTGATAAAACACAAAATTCAGGGGTTCTGAGATTCATACCCTCAGAACCAAGTTTAAAAATGTTACTTACCTCAAACCAATATGCCCTTGCCTCGCGAATCGGCCTCCGAATGCCTCGAATCTAGTCACAATTAATTCGATTCAGTCAATACAAATTATAGGAATTAATTCCATATAAAAATACTAATTTTCCAATAAAATATAAAATTCTATTCAAAACTCGCCAGTGGGGCCCACGTCTCAGAACACTACAAAAATTATAAATTATGAACACCCATTCAACCACGTGTCCAACCACACCAATTTTACCGAATTCTAACAACAACTCGACCTTCAAATCCTCAAATCTTATTTTCAAATCCCTAGGCCCAAATTCTCGAATTTCACCTCAAAAACACGTAATCTAGTCGAAATACTCAGTTATAATTCAATATTATTGACTAGAAATGATCATAAATGACTTACGTCAAGTTTTCCCGTGAATTCTCGCTCAAAAAGTGCCTCGACTCGTGTTGGAAATGTTTAAAAATGAAAACAATGTTGGAACCCTTTGTTTTTGTAATCTGTCCAGTGCTTTCGCACCTGCAGACACTTAACCGCATCTACGGTTCCATTTTTGCGGAAACTCCACCTCATATGCAGTTCCTTCCAAGGCTGGCCTTCCTCGGCTTCTGCGATTGCCTTTCCGCTTTTGCGGACTCGCTTCTGCGAGAAGCAGTCCGCTTTTGCAGTCACATGCGCATATGCGATCAACAAGCCGCTTATGTGGCTTCGAAAATGCGGCAAAGGCTCTGCACCTTCGGAAACTCCCTTGCCCCTTCCCATTTTGCTTCTGCGACCAAGGCATCGTAGAAGCGATCACACCAGCTGCTGCCCAGCTTCAGCATTCCTTAAGTCCAAAAATCAATCCGTTAACCATCCGAAACTCACCCGAGGCCCCTGGGTCCTCAACCAAATATACCAATAAGTTGCAAAACATCATACAAACTTAGTCGTGACCTCAAATCACATCAAACAATGCTAAAAACATGAATCATACCCCAATTAAAGCTTAATGTAACTAAGAAATTCCAACTTCTACATTCGATGCCGAAACCTATCAAATCAAGCCCGATTAACCTCAAATTTTCTACACAAGTGATAAATGACATAACGGACCTATGAAAAATTTTAGAACTAGATTTAGTTCCCGATATCAAAAAGTCAACTCCCCGGTCAAACTTTCAAACTTAAACTTTCTATTTTTGCCATTTCAAGCCTAATGTAACTACAAACTTCCAAATAACTTTTCTGAACATATTCCTAAGTGCAAAACCACCATACGGAGCTATTGAAATCTTTCAAACTCTATTCTGGGATCGTTTACACATAAGTCAACATCCGGTCAACCTTTTCAACTTAAGTTTTTCATCCTTGAGACTAAATGTCTCAATTCATTCCGAAACCTTACCGGACCCGAACCGATTACCCCAACAAGTCACATAACAGCTGTAGAGCACAAATTGAGTGGTAAATGGGAGAACATGGCTGTAATACTCAAAACGACTGTCCGGGTCGTTACATTCTCCCTCTCTTAAACAAATGTACGTCGTCGAACGGGTTTAGAATCATACCTGGAGTCTCAAATAGGTGTGCATATTTGCTCCGCATCTCCCGATCAGTCTCCCAAGTAGCTTCTCGGACTGGCTGGCCTCTCCACTGTACTTTCACTGAAGCTATGTTCTTTGATCTCAACTTTCAAACATGCCGTTCCAAAATGGCTACCGTCTCTACATCATAAGTCAAATTACCATCCAACTGCATTGTACTGAAATCCAAAACATGAGACGGATCTCCGACATACTTTCGGAGCATAGATACATGAAGAACTGGATGAACACCCGACAGACTAGGTGGCAATGCAAGTTCATAAGCCACCTCTCAATCTTCTAAAGTATCTAAAAAGGCCCATTATACCTCGGACTCAACTTGCCTTTTTTCATGAACCTCATGACACTCTTCATAGGCGAAACTCAGAGTAGTACCTTCTCTCTTACCATGTAAGCAACATAGCGAACCTTTCGATCGACATAACTTTTTTGTCTAGACTACGCCGTGTGAAGTCATTCCTCAATCAATTTAACCTTTTCCAAAGCATCCTGAACTAAATCTGTACCCAATATCCTAGCCTCACCCGACTCAAATCAAACCACTGGATACCGACACCGTCTCCCATATAAAGCTTCATACGGAGCCATCCAAATGCTCGATTGGTAGCTGTTATTGTAAACAAACTCTGAAAGTGGCAGAAACGGATCCCAAGAACCCCAAAAATCTATAACACAAACGCGTAACATATCTTCCAATATCTGAATAGTGCGCTTGGACTGTCCGTCCGTCTGAGGGTGAAATGCTGCACTCAAATGAACCCGTGTACCTAATTCTCGCTGCACTACTTTACAAAACTGTGATGTAAACTACGTGCCCCGATCTGAATTGATGGACATTGGCATGCGTGAAGGTGAACAATTTTGCGGATATAAATCTCAACCAACTGATCTGAAGAATAAGTAGTACCAACTGGAATAAAGTGTGTGGACTTAGTCAACCGATCCATAATCACCCAAATAGCATCAAACTTCCTCAAAGTCCGTGGGAGTCTAACTACGAAGTCTATGGTAATACGCTCCCATTTCCATTCGGGAATTTCAAGTTTCTAAAGCAATCCGCCCGGTCTCTGATGCTCGTACTTCACTTGTTGACAATTTAAACACTGAGCTACAAACCCACTATATCTTTCTTCATTCTTATCCACCAATAGTGCGACCTCAAGTTATGGTACATCTTAGCGTCACCCGGATGAATGAAATACCGCGAACTATGGGACTTTTCAAGAATTAATTCACGCAGCCCATCTACATTTGGCACACAAATACAACGCTACATTCTCAATATCCCATCATCTCTAAAAGTAACATCTTTGGCATCGCCATGCTGAACTATAAATGGAGATCATCATACTTACACTCTTTGATGCGGTCATATAAGGAAGACCGAGAAATCACACAAGCTAGAACCTGACCGGGCTCCGAAATATCTAATCTCATGAACTGGTTGGCCAAGGCCTGATCATCAACTGCAAGAGGCCTCTCACCAACAAGGATAAATGTAAGTCTACCCATACTCATCGCCTTTCTACTCAAAGTATCGGCCATCACATTGGCCTTCCCGGGATGATCCAGAATAATAATATCATAGTCCTTTAGTAGCTTCAACCATCTCTGCTGTCTCCTAGCTATGTGAGTACACCGGGATATAATCAATAAATACTACGACAAATGAATCAAGATATGGTTGGAATATACTGTGCATCAAGTGCATAAATGTTCTTGGGGCGTTGGTTAGCCCAAAAGACATCACGAGAAATTCATAGTGACCATAACGGTCCTGAATACCATCTTTAGAATATCCGAATCTTGAATTTTCAACTGGCAATGACTAGATCTCAAATCAATTTTGGAGAACACCCTCGCTCCCTGAAGCTGGTCAAATATATCATATATACGCGGCAAATGATACTTGTTCTTGATTGTAACTTTGTTCAACGAGAAGTTTCTGAAGTTTCTGTAACTTTATTAGGCGACACACTAGGCCTAATAAACCCCTTATCAAGAAGTTTCTGAAGTTGTTCTTTCAATTTAGCTGGTGCCATACGATACGGAGGAATAGAAATGGACTGAGTGCTCGACACCAAGTCAATACCGAAATCAATATCCATGTCAGGTGGCATACCTAGTAGGTCACCAGGAAATACATCCGAAAAATCCCGCACTACCGGTATAGAATCAATAGTTGGAGTGTCTGCATCAACATCTCTCACTAAGGCCAAATATGACAAATATCCCTTCCCAACCATACGCTGGGCCTTCAAATAAGAAATTACCTTGCTGGGAACATAATCTAGAGAACCTCTCCACTCGACCTTCGGCAGTCTCGGTATCGCCAACGTCATAGTTTTTGCATGACAGTCCAGAATAGCATGACATGGAGACAACCAATCCATACCCAAGATTACGACGAAATCAACCATACTAAGCAATAAAATATCCACTCTAGTCGCAAATCCCTCAATAGTTACTACACACGACCGATACACACGATCCACAATAATAGTATCGCCCACCTGCGTAGATACACGAACAGATGAAACTAAGGACTCACGGGGCATATCCAAATAACAAACAAAATATGATGAAACATACGAATATATGGAACCAGGGTCAAATAATATACCTGTGATCACTGCATCTGAAGCAACAATATTTGGCCTGGCAGAAATAGCATAGAATCGGGCCTGACCGCCACCTGATCAACCTCCCCCTCTAGGGCGACCTTTAGCTACCTGTGCTCCAACCCGTACTAGCTTAGCGGGTGGTGAATTAACTAGTGCGGGAGCCGTAACCTGACTCCTCTACTGAGCTGGACCTCCCAAAAGGCGGGGATAATTCCTCTTCAAATGACCCAAATCTCCACACTCAAAATAACCCTTCTTGAACAATGACGGCAAGTACTGAGGTGGCCCTCGAGAACTAGAATAACTACCAGAAGAACCTGGTATAGATGAACCCTGAACTGATGGTGCACGAGATGAACTTTAGGCTAGAAGTGCACTAAGAGAAGACTGACTATGTCGAGCACTGTATGGCTAGCTCATGCACCATGATGAGCTGAAAGAGCCATTTGAGCGGGGCTATAAGGACGACCCCTGCTGTGATAGGGCTGTCATCCAAAAGGAACACCGCTGAAATTACTTGGACCACTAGACCTCTTGGCCTCCCTTTCCTCATGTTCATGAGTATGGACCATCTCTAGTCGACGAGCACTGTCAACCACCTCGTCAAATTTAGCACCTGCTACATTCCCCAGAGTCATAACAAAATAGAACTGATGGTTGAGGCCATTAATGAACCTCTTGATCTTCTCCCTCTCCGTGGGAACCAACCAAACTACATGACAAGCTAATTTTTAAAACCGCATCGCATACTGAGTCACAGACAAGTCCTCATGACATAAATACTCGAACTGCCTGCGCAGTTCCTCTCTGCGGGTCTATGGCACAATCTTCTCCAGAAATAATGCAGAGAACTCATGCCATGATAGTGGTGCTGCACCCACAGGTCTTCTCCTCTTATAAGTCTTCCACTATCTGAAGGCTGCTCCAGTAAGTTGAAAAGTAGTAAATGAGACCCCACTGGTCTCTAAAATACCCGATGTATGAAGCATCCGCTGGCATCTGTCCAAGAAATCCTGAGCATCCTCTGACTCAATTCCACTGAATGTTGGAGGATGGAGTCTCCCAAACCTCTTTAATCTCTTATACTCCTCGTCATTCATAATAGGACCCACTTGGGCCTGAGCAGCTCAACCGGCTGGACTGGTAGTACCTCCGGTATGTAAAGTCCCTGCACTACCTGCTCTGGAATACGGGCGATAGGGGTGTGAGTACCTCCTCCGACCTGTGAAGTGGATGGTGCAGCCTGAGCCAAAACCACCTAAGCAAGGCCAGTGCAAACAATTAATATCTGTGCTAAAGCCTCCTAAAGGACTAGAATCAGAATAGGCACAGCTGGTGCCTAAGCTAGTCGCCGACTCGACTATATCTGGAACCTGCTCTTGAACTGGAGCAACTGATGGTTCTATAGGTGCTGCTCCAACTCATGTACGAGCTATACCTCGACCTCTACCACAATCCCGGCCTCTACCACGGCCCTAGCGTCTCGCGACCCTAACTGGTGGCACTGGTGGCTGTCCGTCCGACCTGAGAGTACGTGTCCTCACCATCTGTGAGAGAATAGAATAACAAAAATTTAGTTTCCGGAATCAACAAATTCGCACGACAGAATACAAGAAAGTGAATTGTTTCCTAAGGGTTCGGCAACCCTTCGAAGATAAGTACAGATGTCTCCTCACCGATCGGCAAGACTCTACTAAACCTGCTCATGACTCATGAGACCTATGTAACCTATGCTCTGACACTAACATGTCGCAATCCAAAATCCGCATGTCGTAATGACGCCTATCTCAATACTAGGCAAGCCGACAACCTCAATAAAGCACAATTTCTTTTAAGTTTGAAAATATAATATTTAAATTTAACAGAAAATCCCATAATGTTTGATACAAATATACTCCCAAAACATTAAATGCAACAGGGTTGAAAGAATCATTAATGCATAACTTTAATGATACTGGAAATTCAAGTGCAATGGCTGCAAATTACGATTTGACACCTACCAATATCCTCTGTGCTCTTGTTTCTCATGATATAGACACATTGAGAGCACTTGATAATCCAAGGCATGACCAAGGAGTTTTAGTTCTTGGATTAAATCCTACTGAATGTTTTGGTATTGATATGAGGCTTGATTTCTATGAAGAAGGAGAAAAGGAAGAACTCCTAGATGCATGCCTTAAAAATGTAGCTAAGAAGGGAGATCTTTTATTAAGACATATGAGAAGTGGATCAATCAAAAACAAGAAGACGACTCACGAGCGGCAACATAGTTGGGATGGCAAAGTAACACAAGAGGTTGTCATTAGGAAACCTCCAATGAGAACTGCAAAGCAAAAGACAATTATCCCTACGACGTCCATAAGGTCCAATAGATAAAACAAAATGATAAAGTTTGCAAATTTTTTGAAGACAGTTGAAGAAAAAGCCAATGAGCTACAAATTGAAGAGTACACAACGTTGAATAAAGAGGGGCAAGACTCAAATTTTTACCTTGTTTTATGTTATCACTTTTTAAGTATCATCATTTGTAATATCATCATAGAGTATGTTATAAACTCTGTGATGATCATACAGTACTTTGTTCTTTCCAGTTCATATTTTCTTCATGCTTGCTAGTAGATGAGGTTTTTTATGCCTCAATAGGATTTGTAAGGTAAGGTCTAGCTAGTATGTGTGTGCTATATTCCTATGCCTTTAGGAATGTGTCCGACCGACTATGAGATTATATGCCCTCGTGAGACTTTTTCCGGCACATACACCATGATCCTCTACATGAGGCTGCCATTAAGGTAATGGAGGTGCAGAAGAGTGATTATATAGCCAAGGCATGGAGGCAACACTACTGTAGTTTTTGCCCCCCTTACTTGTACTATTCCTATGTGGTTTTTTTTCTTTAAAAAAATAATTAGGAAAACATAATATACTCGCAAAATCCGGTGTCACCGAGTACATGAGAATCTAAATAATAACAAAGTCTGAATAATAAAAATACTTTCTAAAAATATAGAACAATACAATAACTGAAAGGAAAGAGAGTCAAGGTCTGCGGATGCCGAGAAACTACCTTGATAGTCTCCAATAGATGAAACTCTGAAATCTAGTAGCTGCCGTAGCCAGAATTACCTGGATCTGCACACGAGGTGCAGGGTGTAGTATGAGTACAAACAACTCAATAAGTAACAAGACTATCCTTTAGGCTGAAAGTAGTGACGAACTCAACAGGTATAGTCTAGCGTAGAAATAACAGTACAGAAATGTAGGCATGCTTTTAAGTTCAACAGTTAAACTCCGTACAAGTAAAATGGATATATTCTGCATGATATGGGGAATATGATATCTCTATATCTACATGCCAAAATATATGATGTATGTGATGTACCACAATGGAAACCTCAGGTACTCACACTCTCAGAATACTGGATCTCTCAGTATTGTACATGGCCAATCCAGCTGAGGGAACTCCATCCCACATATATATATATGTATCAACAGACAATCAGTCACTCAGTATTATACAAGGCCAATCTAGCCCAGGGAAACTCCGTCCCAATATAAATAAATAAGTGTAACGACCCGACTTGTTGTTTTAAACATTTACGCTCCTTTAAACTATTTGAAGTCTTGAATAGCTTTATATGATGTATTATGACTTGTGTGAATTGTCGGGTTTGGTTTTCAGGTTATTCGAAATTGATTTGGAAGAATGATTCTCAACTAGGAAGCTTTAAGTTGGAAGAGTTGACCAAGTTTGACTTTTGTGAATTTGACCTCAGAACGGAGTTTTGATGATTCCAATAGCTCCGTATGGTAATTTTGGACTTAGGAGCATGTTCGAAAAATTATTTGGAAGTCCGTAGTTAAATTAGGCTTGAAATGGCTAAAATAGAAATTTAAGTTTAGAAGTTTGACCAGGGAGTTGACTTTTTGATATCAGGGTTAGAATCCAGTTCTAAAAACTTTTACAGGTCCGTTATGTCATTTATGACTTGTGTGCAAAATTTGAGGCCATTCGGACTTGATTTTGATAGGTTTCAGCATCGAATGTAGAAGTTGGAATTTCTTAGTTTCGTTAAGCTTGAATTGGGGGTATGATTCGTGGTTTTAGCATTGTTTGATGTGATATGAGGTTTTGACTAAGTTTATATCGTGTTTGAAGACTTATTGGTATGATTGAATGGGGTCCAGGGGGCTCGGGTGTGTTTTGGATCACTAGTTGAGAAACTAGTTAAATTAAGGATTTGGAGTTTGATCATGGTCAATATCGGGCCAAGATGACCTGTCTTCGGTTTTTTTGAGTGCGCGAGAAGGTTTGTAGCATATTTTATGATTGAAACGCATATATGGTTTGTGTCTGGGAGGTTCCGAATGAGTTTTGGGTGCTAAAACGAAAATTCTTTCGTTACTGATTTTCTGGTGTAAAATAATTACGAAAATGTCATTTTTATCCCTTAAATATCCAGACTTCATTTAAATCTTCAAAACATCATATCTCCCTCATTTTAAGGCCAAATTGGGTGATTCAAAGGCCTAACTTGACTAAACTTTCACAAGGAATCCACTGGAACATCAAAAGAGTGTTTTGGGATTGTTTGGCACATGAAACGAGGCAAAACAAATTGGCAAAAAATATTTAATTTTGAGGGTTCCATTTTTGACGAATTGGAGCTCGGGAAGAGGCGATGTTTGAGAAAGTTTCAAGGAAAAGAACGGGATAAGTGTTCTTAACTCAATATGGTTCAAATTACCTGAATCCATGGCTATTTTTAACATTTAATTGGTGAATTAAGTTAGAAAATTTAGAAAACCCTTTTTGTTTAATTTGAGAATTTGAGGGTCGAGTTGATGTCGAATTGTGGTAAAATTGGTATGGTTGGACTCATGGTTGAATGGGCATTCATATTTTGTAACCTTTGTCGGGTTCCGAGATGTGGGCCTTACTGGAAATTTTTGAGTGTAATTTCAATTTTTTTGTTTTTGGGAAAATTAATATTTTTATATGAAATTAATTCCTATAATTCGTGTTGAATGAATCGAATTAATTGTGACTAGATTCGAGCTGTTCAGAAGTTGATACATGCAGAATGGAATTTCTGGAGCATTGTTTAGCTTGCTCGATATTAGATTCAGTTTGTTCGAGGTAAGTAACATCTCTAATCTTGGAGCTGCGGGTATGAACCCTGATTATACGTGTTATGTGAATTGTTAGGAGGTGACGCGCATGCTAGGTGACGGGCGTGCATTCTAGGCTAGTTTCATAACATTGTGAGCCCGAGAGACTGGAGAGATTGATGACTGAGCGAGGCCAAGGGCCTGGTTGTGAGGATAATCATAGGATCAGGCTGCACACCGCAGCAGGCCATATTGGCTTTATATACTTCATTATTGCACGTGAGTTGTCCGTGCGAATCCTGATATTAATACTATAGCACGTGAGTTTTACGTGCATTACGTGAATTATCCGTGCGGATCTATATGTTGATAATATATCACGTGAGTTGTCCGTGAAATACGTGAGTTATCCGTGTGGGTTATAGCGCTTGGGCTGAAGGAGCCCCTACAGAGTCTGTACACCCCCAGTGAGCGCATTTGCTAGTAATTGCTATGTTTGTGCTGGATCTACCCTGTTCAGTACTGAGAGACTATGTGTGTCGAGTGATTGAGCATGATGAGTGAAAAGTGTAAGATAATGTGATTGAGTACTCTGAGAGTGTGATTATATGAGTTCATCACTGAGATACATTGCATTTGACATGCGTACTTGAGATACATGCATAGAGATGCATTTCTTTCTACTACTCCGATTTTGGTGACATTCATGATTTCACCTTCATATTGACATGTAAGCATAGATAAGTATTTTTTCTCATACCATTTGAAAATGAAACATTTACCTGTTGAAGGCTTTGAGAAAAATCACAGATTTAAGATTTACTCATATTTTCGGTGATTTCGGCAAAAGATTTGAGATATACTGTTCTAATTGAAAAGAAAATGTTTATTTTCCGAAATTGTACACGAGCTGAGCATTTTATTGTTGAGTTATTACTGGCGTTACTTTCATTATATTGTTATGAACGTTTGCTGGTTATTGGTGTTGTACGCTAACCTTTGTTTCAGCTCGTCACTACTTTCAACCTAAGGTTGGGTTTGTTACTTATTGAGTACATGGAGTCAGTTGTACTCATACTATACTTCTACACCTTGTGTGCAGATTTCTGATGCTGATGTTGCTGCGTACGGCGAGAGCTAGATCTGAAGATGTACCTGCTTTCCAGTCATCGATGCCTCTTGTTCATGGTAGCTCCAGAATTATTAATCTATTTATATATATTTCAAATAGATGATGTAGTTTTATTTCACACCAGCTTTGTAAATTCTAATCTTAGAAGCTCATGATTTGTACTACCAGTCCTTGAAAAATGTATTAGAGTCAAATATTATTTGAACCGGATATTGTAAATTGGCTTACCTAACGGGTTAGGTTAGGTGTCATCACGGCTAGTTAGATTTTGGGTCGTGACAAGTTGGTATCAGAGCGTTAGGTTCATAGGTTCTACAAGTCATGAGCAAGTGCCTAGTAGAGTCTTGCGGATCGGTATGATAACGTCCATACCAATCTTCAAGAGGCTACAGGGCATTTAGGATAATTTCTCATCTTTCTTTCCTTATCGTGCGTAATTGATTCAGCTTGAAACATAACTCTTTGAATTCCTTCCACGCATTTGTGTGCGCATGTGAGTGCTCGGTATCAGATGTGCATCACAGGCTTGTGATTCCATGAACGATGTTCAAGATGTGTATTCTATGTTTTTGTGATGGTCCCGTTTGGATGACTTGAGGCCATGTTTAGACCGCAACTTAGGCTCAGTAGCTTCATTTATGTGAACTTGTACATTTGGACTCATACGTCCGGTAGTGCTCCAATGAGTGGAATTTGTGGCTCGATGAGCGGTGAAATGATCATATGATGAGTATGATGTGACTGCGGAATGTGTCTAGATGGTTCGAATATGACGGGATGAGTTTGTGGGGATGTAAAAAGGACCATTGAGTGCTTGATTTCTATCTTGATGTGATATATAGTCTCGAGTTATGAGTGTGGTGAAAGTTTTTTCATGTTGTTTAATTGTGGAACGAAGTAGATTTTTCATGTCTTGTGGTGAGTTCATACCCAGGAAGATTAAGTGATTCCGTAGTAATTGTGACTGCGAAAGTGTAACGACCCGACCGGTCGTTTTGAGAGTTCTAGTCCCATTCCCCCATTTACTGCTCAATTTATGCTTTACAGTTGTTATGTGACTTGTCGGGGTGATTAGTTTGGGTCCGGTGAGGTTTTAGGAATAAATTGGAACACTTAGTTTCAAGGTTTAAAGTTTAAGTTGAAATAGTGACTCGATGTCGACTTATGTGTAAACGACCCCGAAATAAAATTTTGATGATTTCAATAGCTCCGTATGATGATTTTGGACTTAGGAGCGTGTCCGAAAAATTATTTGGAAGACCGTAGCTAAATTGGGCTTGAAATGGCTAAAATAGAATTTTAAATTTGGATGTTTGACCGGGGAGTTGACTTTTTGATATCGGAGTCAAAATTCGATTATGAAAATTTGAATAGGTTCGTTATGTCATTTATGACTTGTGTGTAACATTTGACATTATTCAGACTTGATTTAATACGTTTCAGTACGAGTTTTGTAAATTAGAAACATGAAAACTCATAAGTGTGATACGACGTGCAGTTCGTAATTTTGATGTTGTTTGATATAATTTGAAACCCCGAGTAGGTCCGTGTTATGTTATTGGACTTGTTGGTATATTCGGACGGGGTCCCAAGTACCCCAAATACGATCCGGATCGAAATCAGATCAAATTTTGGACTTAGGCAAATTCAAAAATTTGCAGCTTCTGGTGTCATCGCACATGCGGAGGGACTGACCGCAGGTGCAGACTCGCAAGCGAGTGTGGGATCGCAAAAGCGGAAAGGGGTCTGGTAAGGCAGTGGTCACAGGTGAGAAGGAAATTCCGCACCTGCGTGACCGCAAATGCAGACGAGAAGGGCGCAGAAGCGGAGGCAGTGCTGGCCTGGGCAGACCGCAGAAGCGGTTGTTTTCTCGCACCTGCGAGACCGCAGAAGCGACTCAATTTCCGCAGGTGCGAAAGCACTGACCAGATTACAAAATAGAGGGGTTCCGACATTTTTGTCATTTTAGACATTTTCAACACGGTTTGGGGCAATATTGCAGAGAGAATTCACGAGAAAACTTGAGGTAAGTCACTTATGATCATTGTTAGTCAATAATACTGAAGTATCATTGAGCATTTCTACTAGATTAATTGTTTTGAGGTGAAATTAGAGGATTTGGGCATAAGGATTCGAAAATAAGATTTGATAATTTGAAGGTCGAGTTGATGTCGGAATTTAGTAATTTTGGTATGGTTGGACTCGTGATTGAATGAGAGTTCATATTTTGTAACTTTTATCGGGTTCCAAGACGTGGGCCCCACGGGCGATATTTTGAGTTATATTTCGAATGTTGTTGGAAAATTTATATTTTCATATGGAATAAATTCCAATAATTTGTATTGATTGGATCGAATTAATTGTGACTAGATACGAGGCTTTCAGAGGCCAATTCATGAGGCAAAGGCATATCGGAGTAAAGAATTACCCGGTTCGAGGTAAGTGGCTTGTCTAACCTTGTGTGGGAAAAATTCCCCTTAGGATTGGTATTGATATGGTAATTGTGATGTGTGGAAAGTCGTGTATGCGGGTTGACGAGTGTGTACACGGGATAAATATGGAAAAATATGATTTTAAATTGTGTAGATCTCTGTTACACATTAATTAAATTATTTTATCCAGTTATATTCATCATCATTAATATATTTTAGTATTTTAAATTTTCCTGACATTTTTCCTGCTAATTGCTTTACCTATTTAGTTGAAACTTTGTTTCTTTTATTCTGTGCTCAATATTTGAAAGTTGAATTTCTTAATTGAATTTTTATTAATATGAAGTATTTGACATTTTAAATTTGGTATTGAGACAACGTGCTAAATATTGTGAAATATTATTTTTGCCGAGTTATTCGTTCCCGAATATTTTGTGAGATTTTTATATTCATTGTGATTGAGCCGTGAGCTCCTTATTATGGAAAATATTATTGTTGTTGATTTATTTTGGCAAGTTGAAATATTTGGGCACTTGAGGTGCAAATTGTGATATTGATACGTATGCGGTGGTATAAGGTCTGGGTGTTGAAATGCATGCGATGAGATATGGGTGGTTTGATACGCGTGGCTAGTAAGGGAACTACTAGAAGCCATGCGGTATGATAAGGGTGGATAAAATACAGGATGCTATTTCGGGAAAAATATTTTCTTTAAAATTAAATGTAAAGGCTCCAGCGGTGATATAAAAAAATGAGATATTGTGAATTTATTTATGATTTGGGACTACGAGGCGGTACCTCGGGAGTGCCCTTGTTGATATTTCTTTAAGGCTGCATTTGCCTTTTGTTATTTTGATGTTTTTCTTAAAGTTGTAAATTTCTATTTTCCTTCTGGGAGGTGTTATTTGCCCTTATTATGTGTAGTTAAATTGTGACATACTACTTGATTTATCGCCATTGTCATTTTTATTAATATATTGTTAAATGTTTCTCCATGTCTTTTATTATTCCAGTAAGGCCTAATTTGACCTCGCCACTACTCTACCGAGGTTAGGCTTGGCACTTACTGGGTACCGCTGTGGTATACGCATACTACGCTTCTGCACACCGTTTTGTGCAAATCCAGGTACTTACTATCAGACTAGGCATTCGTGAACTAGCCATACACGGAGACTTCAAGGTATATCTGTCAGCGTCCGCAGACCTCGGAGTCCCCTTATATCATTATTGTGTTTCTTTCCTTATTCTCTTTAGACTCTAATGTATAGAGACAGTTAGAATAAATTCTTAGAAGCTTGTGACTTATTTCTATCAGGTTTTGGGAGTTGTAACTATTTGAATCACAGTTTGATTTATTTTATATGTTAGGATTTGAGTTTCAATTTTGTATTCCGCATAATTGATTAGTTTACCTAGTCTTAGAGACTAGGTGCCATCATGACCTCCTACAGAGGGAATTTGGGATCGTGACAAGTTGGTATAAGAGCTCTAGGTTCATAGGTGTTATGAGTCCCAAGCAGGTTTAATAGAGTCTCGTGGATCGGTACGGAGATGTCTGTACTTATCTTCGGGAGGCTATGTAACTGTTAGGAAAATGTTCACTTCTTTGATTCCTTATCATGCGTATTTGTTGACTTCGAAGTTCTAAACCATTATCTTCCTATTCTCTCAATGATGCTGAGGATATGCACAGCTAGATCCCATGATCAGACACCCGCGTCACCTGTTGGAGCCGCAAGAGGCCGGGGCCAGGGCAGAGGCCGAGGAAGAACACATAGTGTGGCCAGAGCAGCCGCACGAGCTGCTGCAGAGGAACCACCAGTAGCTCCAGTTGGAGAACAGGTACCTGAGACACCTGTTACTACTCCTGCACTTCAGGAGACTCTTGCACAATTTTTGAGCATGTTTGACACTCTAGCTCAGGCAGGGTTAATTCCACTTGCTCCTGCCTCATCTTAGGCCGGGGGAGGAGTACAGACTCCAGCCGCCCGTATCCCAGAGCCATGGGCCCAAATTGACCATGCTCCAGAGGTTATACTAGTGCATCCAGTTGTCCCAGTTCGGCCCGAGGCTAGGGCAGTAGTTTTAGAGGGGGAGTAACTCAGGCTCGAGAGGTACAAGAAGTACCACCCTCCCACTTTCAGCGGTTTAGCTTCAGAGGATGCTCAGGGTTTTCTTGAGAAATGTCACCGTATCCTCCGTACTATGGGTATTATGGATTCCAATGGGGTTACTTTCACGATATTGCAGCTTAGAGGAGCGGCCTACCGGTGGTGGTGGGCATATGAGTTGGATAGTTTGGCTGAGGCAGCTTCACTCACTTGGACTCAATTTTCGGATATGTTCTCGAGGGAATATGTTCCTCAGAGTCTTAGAGATACATGGCGCACAAAGTTTGAGCATCTGCACCTGGGTTCTATGACCGTGTCAGAGTATGTGGTCCGATTTAGTGATTTGGCTAGGCATGCACCAGCCTTGGTTACTGCTGTTCGAGAGCGGGTTCGCCGATTTATTGAGGGGCTCCACCCTAGTATCAGATTCAGTATGGCCCGAGAACTGGAGATGGACATCACATACCAATAGGTGGTGTCAATTGCTAGGAGATTGGAGGGTGTGCAGACTCAGGAGAGAGAAGAGAGGGAAGCTAGGAGACCTCGAGATTCTGGCTCATATAACAGTTCTCGTGCCTCAGCTGCACCCCGTCATGGTAGAGGCTATGTGAGTTGTCCAATTCATTCAGCCCTTCCAGCTTCCAGCGATATTCCAACTACTCCCAGACCTCATGTTCCATATTATGCACCGCCAGTGTCTACTGTACCTCATGTACGGGGTGCTTTCAGTGGGCAGTCCAATTGATTAGGCCCGAGCCATTCCCAGTAGCCACGTCCTCCAAGGGACTATTTTGAGTATGGTGACACTCGTCATATCATGAGCGATTGCCCCATACTTAGGAGGGGTGCACCTCCACAGAATTCTCAGGCCCCACCTATTCCACAGGGCCCTCAGGCTTCGCAGGCCATGATTACTGCACCAGTTGCCACCCCACCTGCACAACCATCTAGAGGTAGAGGTCGGGCAGGTAGAGGTCTCCCTAGAGGGGGAGGCCAGGCCAGATATTATGCCTTTCCTGCTAGGACAGAGGCCATTGCATCCGATTCCATTATCACAGGTATTATTCTGGTTTGTTATAGAGATGAATCAGTCTTGTTTGATCCATGCTCCACTTATTCTTATGTGTCATCTTATTTTGCCCCGTATTTAGGCATATCCCATGATTTCTTGAGTTCTTCTATTTATGTATCTATACCCGTGGGGGAATCTATTATTGTTGACCGTGTGTATAGGTCATGTTTGATTGTTATTAGTGGTTTTGAGACTACAGCTGATTTATTATTGCTCAGTATAGTGGATTTCGATATTATTTTGGGCATGGACTGGTTGTCGCCCTATCACGCTATTCTTTATTGTTACGCCAAGACGGTGATGTTAGCTATGCCAGGTCTACCGTGGCTAGAGTGGAGAGGTACATTGGATCATATTTCTAGCAGGATTGTTTTATTTATTAAGGCTCAACAAGGGGTGCGATGCGTATCTAGCCTATGTGCGAGATGTTAGTGTTGATACTCCTACCGTGGAGTCAGTTCCTGTAGTAAGGGATTTTCTTGATGTATTTCCAGTGGATCTTCTGGGTATGCCACCCGACAGGGATATTGACTTTGGCATTGATTTGTTACCGGGCACTCAACCTATTTCTATTCCACCATATCGTATGGCCCCAACAGAATTGAAAGAATTAAAAGAGCAGTTACAGGAGTTACTTGATAAGGGCTTCATTCGGCCCAGTGTATCACCTTGGGGTGCTCCTGTCTTATTTGTGAAAAAGAAAGATGATTCTATGCGGATGTGTATTGATTACTGCAGTTGAACAAGGTTATAGTGAAGAGCAGGTATCTATTGCCACGTATTGATGACCTATTTGATCAGCTTTAAGGTGCCAGAGTGTTCTCTAAGATCGACTTGCGTTCGGGCTATCATCAGTTGAAGATTCGGGAGCCAGATATCCCGAAGACTGCTTTCAGAACTCGGTATGGTCATTATGAGTTCCTTTTAATGTCATTTGGGCTAACCAATGCCCCAACAACATTTATGCACTTAATGAACAGTGTATTGCAGCCATATCTTGATTCTTTCATCATTGTATTTATTTACGACATTCTGGTGTATTCTTAGAGTCGGGAGGATCATGAAGAGCACCTGAGGACTGTGCTTCAGACTTTGAGAGAAAAGAAGTTGTATGCACAATTTTCAAAGTGTGAATTCTGGCTTGAGTCGGTAGGACTTTTGGGTCATATAGTTTCATGCGAGGGGATCAAGGTAGATCTGAAGAAGATTGAGGCAGTGCAGAGTTGGTCCAGACCGTCCTCAGCTACGGAGATCCGGAGTTTTGCTTGGTTTAGTAGGGTATTATCGCCTATTTATAGAGGGTTTCTCTTCTATTGCTGAACCTATGACCAAATTGACCCAGAAGGGTGCTGCGTTCAGGTGGGCCGAGGAATGTGAGGAGAGCTTCGAAAAGCTCAAGACAACTTTGACTAAAGCCCCAGTATTGGTGCTGCCTACAGGTTCAGGATCTTATACTATGTATTGTGATGCATCGCATATTGGTCTCATCGCAGTGTTGATGCAAGAGGGTAGGGTGATTGCTTATGCTTCCAGACAATTAAAGGTACATGAGAAGAATTATCCTGTCCACAACCTAGAGTTAGCAGCTATTGTTCATGCCTTAAAGATTTGGCGACATTATTTGTACGGTGTCCATTGTAAGGTTTATACCGATCACCAGAGTTTACAACATCTGTTTAAACAGAAGGATCTTAATTTACGGCAACGGAGATGGTTGGAGTTGCTTAAGGATTATGATATCACCATTCTCTATCATCCCGGAAAGGCCAATATAGTGGCCGATGCCTTGAGTTGTAAGGCGGAGAGTTTGGGCAACTTAGCATATCTACCGGTAACAGAGAGGCCTTTAGCCTTGGATGTTCAGGCCTTGGTCAATCAGTTTGTCAGATTGGATATTTTCGAGCCGAGCCGAGTTTTGTCTTGTGTGGTTTCCCAGTCTTCTCTTTATAATCGTATCAGAGAGTGTCAGTATGATGACCCCCATCTGCTTGTCCTTAAAGACACAGTTCAGCACGATGGTGACAAGGAAGTCACTATTGGAGATGACAGTGTATTACGAATGCAGGTGCATGCTATGTGTGCCTAATGTAGATGGTTTGCGTGAGTTGATTCTCTAGGAGGCTCACAGTTAGCGGTGCTCCATTCATCTGGTGCTGCAAAGATGTATCAGGACTTGAGACAACACTATTGGTGGAGGCAGATGAATAAAAACATAGTGGAATATTTAGCTCGGTGCCTAAATTGCTAGCAGGTGAAGTATGAGCATCAACGACCGGGTGGATTGCTTCAGAAGTTGGAGATTCCAGAATGGAAATGGAAAATGATCACTATGGATTTCGTTGTTGGGCTCCTACGGACTCAGAGGAAGTTCGATGCAGTTTGGGTGATTGTGGATAGATTGACCAAGTCAGCTCATTTCATTCCTATAGTTACTACTTACTCTTCAGAGCAGCTGGCTCAGGTTTACCGAGATTGTTAGGATTCATGGCATACCGATATCTATCATCTCTGAACAGGGTACGCAGTTTACATCACAGTTCTGGAGAGTCGTACAGTGAGAGTTGATTACTCGGGTAGAGTTGAGTACATCATTTCACCCTCAGATGGACGGGCAGTCTGAACGCACTATTCAAATACTGGAGGACATGCTTCGTCCATGTGTGATAGATTTTGGGGGTGCTTGGGATCAGTTATTGCCACTTGCGGAGTTTGCTTACAATAACAGCTACCAGTCAAGCATTCAGATGGCTCAGTATAAGGCCTTATATGGTAGGCAGTGCCGGTCTCTAGTGGGTTGGTTCGAGCCGGGTGAAGCTAGGCTATCAGGTACAGACTTGGTTCAGGATATTTTGGAAAAGGTTAAATTGATTCAGGATCGACTTCATACAGCCCAATATAGATAAATAAGTTATGCGGATCGGAAGGTTTGTCATGTTGCATTCATGGTTGGTGAGCGGGTCTTGCTCCGGGTTTCGCCCATGAAGGATTTTATGAGATTTGGGAAGAAGGGCAAGTTGAGCCCTAGATATATCGGGCCTTTTGAGATTCTTGAGAGAGTTTCAGAGGTGGCTTATAGACTTGCACTACCACCTAGTCTCTCTGCAGTTCATCTAGTGATCTATGTTTCCATGCTTCGGAAGTATCACGCCAATCCGTCTCATGTGTTAGACTTCAGCTCAGTCTAGTTGGACAAGGATCTATCTTATTTCGAGGAACCAGTGGCCATTTTGGACAGACATTTTAGAAAGCTAAGATCAAAAAGCATTGCTTAAGTAAAAGTACATTGGAGGGGTCATCCGGTCGAGGAGGCGAATTGGGAGACCGAGCATGATATGTGCAGCTGTTATCCTCATCTTTTCACCACTCCGGGTATAATTCTAAACCCGTTCGAGGATGAACGTTTGTTTAAGAGAGGGAGGATATAACGACCTGACCGGTCGTTTTGAGAGTTGTAGCCCTATTCCCCCATTTACTGCTCAATTTATGCTTTACAGTTGTTATATGACTTGTCGTGGTGATTAGTTGGGTCCGGTGAGGTTTTAGGAATGAATTGGAACACTTAGTTCCAAGGTTTAAAGTTTAAGTTTAAATAGTGATCGGATGTCGACTTATATGTAAACGACCCCGGAATAGAATTTTGATGATTCCAATAGCTCCGTATGGTGATTTTGGACTTAGGAGCGTTTCCGGAAGATTATTTGGAAGACCGTAGCTAAATTAGGTTTGAAATGGCTAAAATAGAAATTTAAGTTTGGAAGTTTGACCGGGGAGTTGACTTTTTGATATCGGGGTCGAAATCCGATTCTGGAAATTTGAATAGGTCTGTTATGTCATTTATGACTTGTGTGCAATATTTAAGGTCAATCGGACTTGATTTAATACGTTTCAGTACGAGTTTTGTAAATTTGAAACTTGAAATTCATAAGTGCGATTCAAGGTACAATTCGTAATTTCGATGTTGTTTGATGTAATTTGAAACCTCGAGTAGGTTCATGTTATGTTACTGGACTTGTTGGTATATTCGGACGGGGTCCCGAGTACCCCGAGTGCGATCCGGATCGAAATCAGATCAAGTTTTGGACTTAGGCAAATTCAGAAATTTGCAGCTTCTGGTGGCATCGCACCTGCGGAGGGACTGACCGCAGGTGCGGACTCGCACAAGCGAGTGTGGGCTCGCAGAAGCGCAAAGGGGGCTGGTGAGGTAGTGGTCGCCGGTGCGAAGGAAATTCCGCACCTGCGTGGCCGCAGATGTGGACGAGAAGGGCGCAGAAGTGGAGGTAGTGCTGGCCTGGGTAGACCGCAGAGGGGTTCTGACATTTTTGTCATTTTAGACATTTTCAATACGGTTTGGGGAAAGTTTTCGAGAGAATTCATGGGAAAACTTGAGGTAAGTCACTTATGATCATTGTTAGTCAATAATATTGAAGTATCATTGAGCATTTCGACTAGATTACTTGTTTTTGAGGTGAAATTAGAGGATTTGGGCCAAGGGATTCGAAAATAATATTTGATGATTTGAAGGTTGAGTTGGTGTCGGAATTTAGTAAATTTGGTATGGTTGGACTCGTGGTTGAATGGGCGTTCATATTTTGTAACTTTTATCATGTTCCGAGACGTGGGCCCAGAGGCGATTTTTGAGTTAAATTTCGGATTTTGTTGGAAAATTTGTATTTTCATATGGAATAAATTCCAATAATTTGTATTGATTGAATCGAATTAATTATGACTAGATACGAGACTTTTGGAGTCCAATTCACGAGGCAAAGGCATAGCGGAGTAAAGAATTACCCGATTCGAGGTAAATGGCTTGTCTAACCTTATGTGGGAAACATTTCCCTTAGGATTGGTATTGATATGGTAATTGTGATGTGTGGAAAGTCGTGTACGTGAGGTGTCGAGTGTGTACACGGGATAAATATGGAAAAATATGGTTTTAAATTGTGTAGATCTCTGTTACACATTAATTAAATTATTTTATCCGGTTATATTCATCATCATTAATATATTTTCGTATTATAAATTTGCCTGACATTTTTCGTGCTAATTGCATTACCTGTTTAGTTGAAACTTTATTTCTTTTATTCTGTGCTCAATATTTGAAAGTTGAATTTCTTAATTGAATTTTTATTAATATGAAGTATTTGACATTTTAAATTTGGTATTGAGGCAACGTGCTAAAAATTGTGAAATATTATTTTTGCCGAGTTATTCGTTCCCGAATATTTTGTGAGATTTTTATACTCATTGTGATTGAGCCGTGAGCTCCTTATTGTGGAAAATATTATTGTTGTTGATTTATTTTGGCAAGTTGGAATATTTGGGCACTTGAGGTGCAAATTGTGATATTGATACGCATGCGGTGGTATAAGGTCTGGGTGTTGAAACGCATGCAGTGAGATAAGGGTGGCTTGATACGCGTGGCTAGTAAGGGAACTACTAGAAGCCATGCGATATGATAAGGGTGGCTAAAATGAGGGATGCTATTTCGGAAAAAATATTCTCTTTAAAATTAAATGTGAAGGATCCCGCGGTGATATAAGAAAATGAGATATTGTGAATTTATTTATAATTTGGGACTACGAGGTGATACCTCGGGAGTGCCCTTATTGATATTTCTTTATGGCTACATTTGCCTTTGGTTATTTTGATGTTTTCCTTAAAGTTGTAAATTTTTATTTCCTTTCGCAAGATGTTATTTTTCCTTATTCTGTGTAGTTAAATTGTGGCATACTACTTGATTTATCCCTATTGTCATTTTTATTATTATATTGTTAAACTTTTCTCCATGTCTTTTATTATTCCAGTAGGGCCTGACCTGACCTCGTCACTACTCTACCGATGTTAGGCTTGACACTTACTGGATACCGTTGTGGTGTACTCATACTACGCTTTTGCATATCGTTTTGTGCAGATCCAGGTACTTCCTATCAGACCTGGCATTCGTGAACTAGCTGTATGTGAAGACTTCAAGGTATATCTGCCAGCGTCCGCAGACCTCGGAGTCCCCTCTAATCCTTATTGTGTTGCTTTCCTTATTCTCTTTAGACTCTGATGTATAGAGATACTTAGAATAAATTCTTAGAAACTTGTGACTTAGAATAAATGCTTGGGAGTTGTAACTATTTGAATCGCAGTTTGATTTATTTTATATGTTAGGATTTGTGTTTCAGTTTTGTATTCTGCATAATTGATAGGCTTACCTGGTCTTAGAGACTAGGTGCCATCACGACCTCATACGGAGGGAATTTGGAGTCGTGGCAGAAAGGGCATAACGAGATGCCAATGTGAGGCTATGCAGGTGGATTATCTCCTGCAGAGTAATCTACGTATGTGTGTCCCTTATAATGTTGAGTGGAGAGTTCTTTTTCTACCAGCGGGGTGTATGTGTTGAGATTTGAATTCCTAAAACACCATACGAACGTAGTTGAGCCCTCAAATTACATCAAACAACGCTAAAAACATGAATTACCCTCCAATTCAAACTTAATGAACTTTGAAACTTCAAACTTCTGCAACCAATGCTGAAACCTATCAAACCACGTCCGATTGACCTCACATTTTGCACACAAGTCATATTCGACATTATGGACTTACTCCAACTTTCGGAATAAGAATCCGACCCCGATATCAAAAAGTCCACTTCGATCAAACTTCCCAAAAATTCAACTTTCGCCATTTCAAGCCTAATTTAGCTACATGCCTCCAAAACACAATCCGTATATGCTCCTAAGTCTAAAATTACCCAACGGAGCTACTAGAACCGATGAAACTCCATTCCAGAGTCGTCTTCACACAGTTCCAACTATGGTCAAAATCTTAGAACTTAAGCTTCCGTTTTAAGGACTAAGTGTCCCAAAACACTCCGAAACCAAAAACGGTACCTCCCGGCAAGTCACATAAGCAAAAAAATGATACGAGGAAAGCAGTAAGTAGGAAATTTGGGCTATTACTCTCAAAATGACCGACCGGGTCGTTATATATTGAGACCCACTGAGATCATTTCTACTGTCTAATTATATGCTTAAACTGTAATTTCATACTCAGTCATATTCATTCATTTGCCTATCATATCTCAGTCTCTGTTGTTAATTATTGATACATCATATCATCATTCCGGGCTAGTTTCATGACATTGAGAGACCGAGAGACTAGAGAGATTGATGACTAAGTGAGACCAAGGGCCTGATTGTGAGGATAATCATGGGATCGGGGTGCACTCTGCAGCAGGCCATATTGGCTTTATATACTTTATTATTGCACGTGAGTTGTCCGTGCAACACGTGAGTTGTCCGTGCAGATCCTGATATTGATACTATAGTACGTGAGTTGTTCTTGCAACACGTGAGTTGTCTGTGCGAATCCAGATATTGATACTATAGTACGTGAGTTGTCCGTTCAGATCCATATATTGATACTATAAAACGTGAGTTGTCCGTGCGGATTATAGCGCTTGGGCTGAAGGAGCCCCTCCGGAGTCTGTACACCCCCTAGTGAGCGCATTTGCTAGTAGTTGTTATGTTTGGGCTGGATCTACCTTGTTCAATACTGAGTGACTGAGTGTGTCGAGTGATTGAACATGATGAGTGGAAAGTGTGAGACAATGTGATTGAGTACTCTGAGAGTGTGAGTACATGAGTTCATCACTGAGATACAATGCATTTGACATGCGTACTTAAGATACATGCATATAGATGCTTTTCTTTCTACTACTCCGGTTTTGGTGACATTCATGATTTCACCTGCATATTGACATGTAAGCATAGAGAAGTATTTTTCCTCATGCCATTTGAAAATGAAACATTTACCTATTGAAGGCTTTGAGAAAAATTACAGATTTCATATTTACTCATATTTTCAGTAATTTCGGCAAAAGATTTGAGATTTACTGTTATAATTGAAAAGAAAATATTTATTTTCCGAAATTGTATACGAGCTGAGCATTTTATTGTTGAGTTATTACTGGTGTTACTTTCACGATATTATGATGAACTGTTGCTGGTTATTGGTGTTGTACGCTAACCTTTGTTTCATCTCGTCACTACTTTAAACCTAAGGTTGGGTTTGTTACTTATTGAGTACATGGGGTTGGTTGTACTCATACTATACTTCTGCACCTTGCGTGCAGATTTCTGATGTTGATGTTGCTGCGTACGGCGGGAGCTAGATCTGAAGATGTACATGTATTCCAGTCATCGCTGCCTCTTGTTCATGGTAGTTCCAGAATTATTAACCTATTTATATATATTTCAAACAGATGATGTATTTTTATTTCACACCAGTTTTGTAAATTCTAATCTTAGAAGCTCATGATTTGTACTACCAGTCCTTGGGGAATGTATTAGAGTCAGATATTATTTGAACCGGATATTGTAAATTGGCTTACCTGATGTGTTGGGATAGGTGTCATCACGGCTAGTTAGATTTTGAGTCATGATAATAAGGCAACTCCTTGCCTTAGGAACTCCATCCCTAATATAAATAGATAAGGCAACTCCATACCTAGGGAACTCCATCCCTAATATAAATAAATAAGGCAACTCCATGCCTAGGGAACTTCATCCCTAATATAAAGAAACTGCGCTCACTGTGAGGGGTGTGGTGCAGACTCCAGAGGGGTCCTTCAGCCCAAGCGCCATAATATGCCAGATCCAGGCATAAATAAATAAAATAAGTTATGGCATGCAACCCGATCCCATAAATATCACTCAAAATTTCCAGTCTCTCGGACTCTCAATGACATGATAATCAACGTGACATGATGATATGATGTATAAATGAATGACAACAGAAACTGAGATATGATATGCAAATGATCGATGTGACTGAGTACAAAATTATAATTTAAACAAATAATTCAACAACAACCCGACCCTGTGGATCCCAAAATACTGGTACGTAGCCTAAACATGATCTTCAATATGAGTCTCAACTCAATTTCTCTAACACGTGGGGGGATATGTGGATAATGACATTTATTTATCTATGCAACTTCATGGGATCAATTAAATCATAATTTCTACGGTGCACACCCACACGCCCGGCACCTAGCGTGTGCGTCACCTCCAAATAATTGATATAACACAAAATTCAGGGATTCATACCCTCATAACCAAGTTTAGAAATATTATTTATCTCAAACCGTGAAATTCTTTATTCCAATATGCCCTTGCCTCTCGAATCAGCCTCCAAACGCATCGAATCTAGTCACAATTAATTCGATTCAGTCAGTACAAATTATAGGAATTAATTCCATATGAGAATACCAATTTTTCAACAAAATTTAAAATTCCACTCAAAAATTGCCAGTGGGGACCGCGTCCCAGAACCCGACAAAAGTTACAAAATATGAACGCCCATTCAACCACGAGTCTAACCATACCAATTTTACTAAATTCCGACAATAACTTGACCTTCAAATTCTCAAATTGTATTTTCAAATCCCTATGCCCAAATGCTCGAATTTCACCTCAAACACGCGTAATCTAGTTGAAATACGCAATGCTAATTCAATATTATTGACTAACAATGATCACAAGTGACTTACCTCAAGTTTTTCCGTGAATTCTCGCTCAAAAATTACCTCAACCCGTGTTGGAAATGTCCAAAAATGACCAAAATGTCGGAACCCTCTGTTTTTTAGTTTGTCCTGTGCTTTCGCACCTGCAGACACTTAACCGCATCTGCGGTTCCGCTTTTGCGGAAAATCCACCGCATCTGCGGTTCCTGCCAAGGCTTTCCTTCCTCCTCTTCTGCGGTTGCCTTCCTATTTCTGCGGACTCGCTTCTACGAGAAGCAGTCCGCTTCTGCGGTTACACGCGCATCTGCGATCAACAAGTCACTTCTGCAGCTTCGCAGATGCGGCGAAGGCTCTGCACCTACACACACTGCCTTGACCCTTCCCATTTCTCTTCTGTGAGCCCAAACGCGCTTCTGCGATGCCGCTTCTGCGACCAAGGCATCGCATAAGCGATCACACCAGCTGTTGCCAGCTTCAACATTCCTTAAATCCAAAAATCAATCCGTTAACCATCCGAAACTCACCCAAGGCCCCCGGAACGTCAATCAAATATACCAATAAGACATCATATGAACTTAGTCGAGGCCTCAAATTACATCAAACAACGTTAAAAACACGAATCGTAACCCAATTCAAGCTTAATGAAACTAAGAAATTCCAACTTCTACATTCGATGCCGAAACCTATCAAATTAAGCCCGATTGACCTTAAATTTTGCACACAAGTCATAAATGATATAGCGAACCTATGAAAATTTTTAGAACTGGATTCCGACCTCGATAGCAAAAAGTCAACTCTCCAGTCAAACTTCCAAACTAAGACTTCCTATTTTCGTCATTTCAAACTTAATTTTAGTACGGACTTCCAAATAATTTTTCCGGACACACTCCTAAGTCCAAAATCACCATACGAAACTATTAAAATCATCAAAATTCTATTCCGGGGTCGTTTATATATATACCTAAACATCCGGTCAACCTTTTCAACTTAAATTTTTTATCTTTGAGACTAAGTGTCTCAATTCATTCCGAAACCTCACCAGACCCCAACCAATTACCCCGGCAAGTCACATAACAATTGTAAAATACAAATTGAGCAGTAAATGGGAGAACATGACTGTAATACTCAAAACGACCGGCCGGGTCGTTACAGAATTGCAGTAGCTTTTATCATTCAGATAAAATTATAAAAAAACTCATAAGTTATTGGCATCTAGAAAATTGGTGCAAGCTATGTTCTCTTGATAAGTTATACAACATAAATTGCAAGAGCCATGGTGAAATTTCGACTATTCAACTTGTTTATAATAAAAGAGCGCCACCTTAAAGCACGTTGTTTTTGTGTTTGGATTTTGGAGAAAATATAAAAGGAAAGAAAAAGAGCGAGCTAAATCTGATTGTGCATCAAGACAAAGAAGGGTCGTGAGATTTCCTTATGTCTTTCCTTATCTACATGCGTCAAAATAATTTGAACTAACATATTTGTGTAAATTATTTTATGAATATGACATATTTTGAAGTTAATTCGTAACTTATAACCTGCCAATTAAGATAAATAAAAATGTAACAAATGAGAAGTAAAAAAGAAGAATTCTTGCAAGTATTTTATACGAATATGCAAAGTCTGAAATGAAAATAATAAGCTTAGACATGATATAAATCACCTGAATAATAAGTACGACTAATTTATTGCAAGATCTTTTTTCTCATTATAAGTTGCTAGCTTTTAAGAAAGGCAACTTGACCTATAAGGAAGAAACATTTATTTATTGATAAAGCCTTTAGCAGTATTTGCCAGTAATACAAGATCTAATTGTTTCCTACTTTTGTCTAACAATTTCGGCGTTGATTTATTACCAAATAAACGATGACAGTCGATCACAAATCTGGGACACTTGGGAAGTGAATTTGCCAAGGCATTATAATCTTTTTTAGCTAATGATAAGATAGCATCTTGGAGAAAACTTATCAATAACCCATAGCCGCTATCACAAATAGCTTACAAGTTTTGGACTTCTTTGTCTTTAATTAGAATTCTCTTTTGATATATGTATAAAAATGCGATTGTTGGTCGCATGTTGTAATGATTCGCTGATAGCAACTCGCGTTGCTTCGGTAGGAATATATGGATGAGTATGTTGTATACGGTCAAAATAGTCGGCTTTCGTACGATTGATCGAAGTCGAAACATAATGGAACAAAGAAAGACTTCGTAATATCGAGATGGGTTCCGATGGTGGAACAAACAAAGCTTCAAATTTCGAGTATAGATCAAATACCGAATTCAAAGTCATTATCGAGCTCGGGTCCGAATCAAACTATGATGAGATGATTTCGAGCTTAAGGGACAGAGGCCAACCGGGATCGAGTCCGAATAATCACCTGATCCCGAGTCCATATCGAGTTCTAAAAGCAATACCGACCATCACCGAGGCCGATCGAGCTCGAGCTCACAGACAAGAGCCGTTGCAAACACACTAAGGGAGAGAATCTCGGCGGAAAGTAGGGAAAAGTTGATTTATCATTGGTTCTCCACTATGTATTTTTAATTATGTCTAAAGTATGATCCTCCACTATAAAGAGGATGGCTACATTTCTGTAGAGGGCAGTGTTTTTTGGCTTATATTGTAAGTACCATATTCTCCTATATTCAAGAGTTATTCTTTTAAGCTTCGTAAATTGATTCATCTTGCTTAGTCCTAAAAATCATCTTCTTTACAACCTTGTTTATTTTGTATTCTTTGCAATCCATATTTGATATTTCTATTTATCCTTACGATTTGTATTAATCTATATTACATATTTAGAACTACGTACAAATTCAACTCCATCCGTTTTTCGGGTAAACAGTTTTGGCGCCCACCGTGAGGCTAAGGATAATAGTGGTTATTTGATACGAATCTGCAAAAACACACCGTTTTGCGCTTGTTTCTAAAAGTATCTTAGATTTAGGATTAGCAACGACTAACTACAAATCAAATGGCCTTACCAATCGACAACGAAGCTGGTCTTCAAGATGAGAACAACAACTTGACACCCAGTACCGAAAGACTACTTGTCAACGCCGTTGGAGCTCGAATCGAAGTGCCGATAGATATCAATTCGCATGTGGCCATTGAGGCAAACCTACATTCTGAACCTGAAAATAGCATTCATGGTGGCACTCTGCAGCTCGAGATACCCATAACGTCGAGGAAAATGGTGTCAACTTACGTATGATTTTCGAAATGTTGCAAGCTCAACAGGCAGCAATAGCTCAGTTGCAGAGCCAAACCCAGCTACCGAGCTAGCCAGAGCCCAGTCCACCTCGAGAAATTGCCCACAGAATGGAGCAAGCCATAGTGAGGTCAAATGAGCAAGAATCAGGGACTACTCCCGAAATTTCTAAAATACTCGAGGAGCTCACAAAGCGAGTCGAAGCCAACGACAAAAAAGTAGAAACATATAGCTCCAGGGTCGATCAGATCCCGGGAGCTCCACCAATGATAAAAGGGTTAGATTCCAAAACATTCGTGCAAACACCTTTTCCCTCAAGCGCAACCCCAAAACTAATCCCCAAGAAATTCCGTAGGCCCGAAATTCCCAAATATAACCGAATGACCGACCCCAATGAACACGTCACTTCTTACACGTGTGCCATCAAGGGCAATGATTTAGAAGACGATGAAATTGAATCTGTGTTGTTAAAAACATTCGGAGAGACCCTTAAGAAGGGAGCAATGATTTGGTATCTCAACCTATCACCGAATTCCATTGACTTGTTTTCTGTGTTAGCATATTCTTTTGTAAAAGCACGCGCCGGTGCCATAAAAGTCACAACAAGAAAATCAGACGTTGTTAAGGTAAGACAAAAGGATAACGAGATGATGAGGGAGTTCATATCTCGTTTTCAAATGGAACAAATGGATCTGCCACCAGTCAGAGAAAATTGGGTTGTTCAGGCTTTCATTCAAGGTCTAAACGAACAAAGTTCGACGGCATCACAGTGACTGAAGCATAACCTGATCGAGTACCCAGCTATCACTTGGGCCGACGTGCACAATCGGTACCAATTAAATATTAGAGTCGAAGATGATCAGTTGGGGGCTGAACCCGCTACTCGAAGGGATATCTATCGGGAACAAGGTCGATATCGACCGTATAACGGAAACCACAAAATCAATGAATCAAGACGTAACCCCGGGCAAATCAACAAAAGAAGTGATCGAGGTCAAGGGTCTCGGGGACTGATGAACAGAAGTGGGTTCGACAGGCCTACCGGATCTAAGGAAGCTCCTCGGTTATCGGAGTATAACTTCAGCATTGATGCATCCACCATCGTGTCAGCTATCGGACGTATCAAAGACACTAAATGGCCTCGACCCATGCAGACCAATCCTGCCCAGAGAAATCCCAATCAAATGTGCGAATATCATGGCACCCATGGCCACAGAACGGAAGATTACAGGCAACTAAGAGAGGAGGTAGCCCGGTTATTCAATAAAGGGCACCTTCGAGAATTTCTAAGCGGCATGGCAAAGAACCATTTCAAAAACAGGGATTTCGGCAAGCAAAACGAACAAGAAGAACCACAGCACGTCATTCACATGATCATCGGAGGTGTCAATACCCCTCAAGGGTCAGTGCTTAAACACACTAAGACATCGATTATGAGAGAAAAGCGATCTCGAACTCAGGATTATGCACCCATAGGGACTTTGTCCTTCAGTGATGAAGATGCAGAAGGAGTCATACAACCTCATAACGATGCACTGGTAACATCCGTACTTATGAATAAAACTACAATTAAGCGTGTGTTAATTGATCCAGGTAGCTCGGTCAATATCATTATTTGAAGGTCATACAATAACTCGGTCTACAGGACCATATCGTACCCGCGACCCTGGTCCTAAACGGATTCAATATGGCATGTGAAACCACCAAAGGCAAGATAATTCAGCCGATAAACGTGGCCGGGACCATCCAGAAAATGAAGTTCCACGTAATCGAAGGCGACATAAGGTACAATGCCCCTTTTGGAAGACCATGGATCCATAACATGAGAGTTGTACCTTCGACCCTACAC
>AWOL01S0056650.1:0-10172 GCA_000715115.1 Nicotiana otophora
CTGCTCTTAACATGATATGATCAGTGGCAGACCCAGAATTTTGTGCAAGCGGGTTCAATCTTAAAAGTACATAACTTTAGTCGTAAAATACTAGTTGTTAAGTAGGTTCAAATAAAATATTTATACAAAATTTACGCAGCTTTAATCCTAATTTATACATATACACAATATTATTGTTTGATTAAGCGGGTTCAGTTGAACCCGCTTGCCACCACGTGCGTCCGCCACTGCATATACACAGTATTATTTTTTAACGAAGCGGCTTTCCACCATGTGCGTCCGCCACTGGATATGATATTGTTTGTTTTCGGCCAAACAAGCACGATTTTCTCCAAAATGTCTCACACCATTAAGAGTATCATTACACATTATATATAGCTTTTTTTTCCTTATTAACTTCCAATGTGAGACTTTATTCTCACGCCCAATATTTAGGTCTGATGGACTATCTCAAAGGATACCAAAACCAACATTTGAAAAGCTCATTTTAACAAGTTTCGCATGTGAATTCTAGAGTCAGGTTACACATGATGGAGGATTGTGAACTTAATAATGTCACATTCTAATTTAATAAGGGTATAAAATGTGTTCAATTTTGAAATTCTTTCCAAGAAACCAATGGATGTGAATATGGAATTAGCCTCCTGACACTTTACAAATCTTCATAGTCATAAACAAATATGAAAATACCTTTGTGCAGAATGATACAAGTTATTTTGGAGCAATAGTTGGAAGAGTTGCTAACCGAATTGGTGGTGCTCAGTTTACTTTGAATGGAACCCTTTATAAGCTCATCGCTAATAATGGCAATAACACATTGCATGGTACCCCTTTACTTGCTTTCTCTTCAACTTTCACCTCCATTTACACAAATTTGCTTTCTCTTTTCCTGATGCAAAAATTTGATATCTACAGGCGGCCCTAAAGGATTTAGCCATGTTGTTTGGAAGGTGAGCAAACACGAGCGACATGGTTCACATCCTCACATTACTTTAACCTACCACAGTGGTGATGGTGAAGAAGGCGAGTCTTGGTTTAGTGATACCACACTGCAAATATATCTTTCAATATATTGAAGAATCCTATAAGTAACCAAATCCATTGCTGTCTTTTGTAGGATTTCCTGGTGAACTTCGTGTCTCAGTTACTTATGCATTGAAAGATCCTTACAAGCTTAGTGTGGTAATGAAGGCAAAAGCTCTAAACAAGGCCACCCCTGTTAACTTGGCTCAACATTCTTATTGGAATATTGGTGGACACAACAGTGGCGATATCTTGTCCAACGTTATTCAAATCTTTGCATCACACATCACTCCAGTAGACGAACATCTCATTCCTACAGGCGAAATCATCCCTGTCAAGAACACGCCATACGACTTCCTAAAACCTCGTAAAGTGGGGAGCCAGATGATCAACAAACACCAAAATGGATATGACATCAACTATGTACTTGACAGCAGTGAGAAAATGAAACCTGTGGCAATAGTATATGATAAGAAGTCAGGAAGAGTGATGGTTGTACAAGCATCTGCACCCGGTGTCCAATTCTACACTGCAAACTTTGTTATTAATAAAAAGGGGAAAGATGGATATGTATATCAGCCTCATTCAGCTTTGTGTTTGGAGACTCAAGGGTTCCCAGATGCTGTGAATCATCCGAATTTCCCTTCGACAATTGTGACTCCAGGAAAGACCTACGTTCACAAGATGCTGTATATGTTCTCACTCGTGAAATACTAGAACACTTATAGTATTAATTTTTCCCACCATTGCTTGTGTCCTATGCATCTTCTGCATAAATTGGTAATTCTGTCAAGGTTTTATATATGTTCTTAGTGAAAAATAAAACATCTATTGGTCCCTAATTTAAATTAATGTAACTCGTATCTGTCTTTGCTAGGCGGATCATGCAATGCTGGTCACTCATTGGTCCCTAATTTTACTTATTGTAGTCATTTGACCCAAAAGATTATGAATAGTTTGACAATACTTGTTGTCGTGAACAGGAATAATTTAGATAATACTTATGGGCCAGTTATTTGGAAGGTTGGCCAAGTTGTTGGGCCAAGGGCTAGACCAAAAAGAAGCCCAAGGACAAGACAACCCCAACAAGAGATCGGTTTGGGATCCAGGTGGAGTAGGGAAAGACGTGACAAAGGCTTAAAAGGAGAGTGGCTTATGGCTTCAGGAATTATGCGTATTGTTGAGTAAAATGTCTGCTTCTCCTCATCTTCCTTCTCGAGTGTCTCTCATCCCCATTTTTAGTCTGAGCTTCTCATCGCTTCTTCTCTATCATTTGTATTTCTGTTTAGCATCTCTAATTTCCGCAATAGTTTTGAGTTGAGTTAGTAATTTCCTTTCGAGGTTGAAGCAATAGAAGTATTGAATAACTGGTTTGTTACATTGGTGCTTTCATCGTTCGTATCCCAACAATGGTGGTGTTAGATCGATTCAGCGGTGGAAACCCATAGGGTTGGATTTTTCGGGCTGAGTTGTACTTCACCTACCTTGGCTTCTCCGAGAAGGACTGGTTACCTCTTCCTTACCACTACCTTGACGGCGAAGCTCTTCTTGGTTTGATTGGCTATTTCGAAATAAGTAATTTTTTGATTGGAATCATTTTAAGGAGAAACTGAAGCAGCGTTTTCGCACTCGAACTAGAGAAGCATCTGGTGGGTGCTTAGCCGTTCACCAGCAGCGAAAGCTAGAGGAAAATTTTCTAGCACGAGCTGCAGCTATTCCATCGTGGTGCAACATTAGCACCTCACCCTCTCCTCAGTATTGGAATAAACACTTAGACAGCAACAACCTTAACTCGGCATACAAGGTGCTCGAGGAAATGACGGATAAGGCAACTAGCACCTTACAAGATGATGAAGCGGATGTTGAACCTAGTGCGTTACTGCGTTACCAGAAAAGCATATTGATGTTGATTCCATGTACGATATCGCTGATGGAAGTCATATTGATGTTGAAATTCTTACAAAGCTACAAGTTGGTAATGAATTGATGACTAAGAAGGTGGAATTCTCAGAAGAAGGCCAGGTGTTCGACAAAATGTCTCATAATTGCTGCTCCACGATACTCGCTGATGAATCTGATTTAGAAGATGGTGATTCTGAGGAAGAAAAGGTGCCTGATGGACATCCCACACGAACTGTTGACAAGAACTATGTCTCTCCAACTGATGCGGCAATTGCTTGCGATAATGAAGCTGAAACGAACACAACTAATTTTCTAGTACCTTTGATTAGTAGAGAGGATGTAGTGCCGAAAGAGATTGCGAGCACTGCTGAAGTCACACATCCATTTGAAAATGTCATACCGCTTCATATTCACAGGAGTTCATGTCTGTGGAAATTTTTTTATAAGAATTTTATGCTGGCTAATAAAGTTTCAAATATTGCGAGGTATGTTTCTGATGAAATTTTATTTGTTGGGTATGAAGAACCAGCGTAGGATAAAGAGTTCACGTTAATAATTAAGCAGCCATCACTATGTCATTTTCGGCTTGTAGTTTTTGGTTGCATAATACCGCATCGCCATACTACTTTACCCTATAAAATGTTGGCTATAGATTTGAATTTGGTACACTCATTATCTGTTCATATTGGACTCTTCATATCGACTCCATCTACCATGGTTGACTTATCTCAAGCTCCGATGGTACAGGGTCATCATGTGGTACTAAGTTGTTTAAATGACTAGAAATCTTTGAATTGGGTTTTACAAGTAAAGAAGTATTTTTATTTCTACTCCATATATAATGATTTCAAATTTTCTCTTACGTTCATTTATCTAGATGGCAATGTGCAAGTTAAAGGCTCAAAGAATGTGATTCAACAGAAGCTATTTGATACTAGCCTATTCAAGGGAGCTACAAATATCAAAGAGGAAATGGTTGCAGCAATATTTTGCCCAATCTTACAGAATCTTACTCATCGGATGGATTCAGAACATCTAGGGAAAGTTCTATCGAATCATTTGGAGTTTATTATTAGGTCTCGAGTTCTAAGTCTTCAGACTCTTATCAACCAACCTATAACTGAGCTTGAAATTGAGTTGAGCTGTCTTGGGAAGCACATTATCATGGCACCAAGGATAAACTCCAAGATCTTAACTCTAAAAAGTCATCTAGAGTATGTGGCTTCTAGCTCTATGACTCAAGTGTGGGATCCTGGACGGAAATGGTGTATGTATTCTTCCATTTTGCTATCTGATTTTGCATTGGAAAAAGATGTTTCAGATACATTGCAACTGAAGCTTCTTACATCACTCTTGTTTGGCCCAATGAGTGAGGAATATGCATTTTCTTCCTGTTCGTCACTCTCTAGCAGCCAAGTCGTGTTAATGAATTTCTCTTGTACTAGAACGAAAGTGTTTTATCCACAAACCTGTGCATATTACAAATGTTCTTTGCACTATTTTATAGAGGATTTTAATCTTTGCAATGCTTTTTGGAATGTTTTCGATGAGGCAGGACCTGCACGAGTGCTACCAGTTCAATCCTTACAGGTGGAGATCGCAAAATATTTGTGCAGTTTGTGGATGCGGTCAAGGAAATCTAATAGGATGACAATATTGCAACATAGGAGAAAGCCACATCTTGCCATAAGTCTTGCTGCAATTATGCAATCACTGTGGTCATTGTTGCAATTAATTTTTAACTATGTGGACCTAATTGGTTACTTTGTGAATCAAGAGCATGCAGTTTGTCAAGTGTCAGAAGAAGAGCTTTATAATTGTGGACTGATATTCTTTAGTTTACTGATCTTGACTGTAGTAATCAGAGCATTTCAACAACAACACAAATTAACGGTACTCACAGACTATTCGACGGAGATGGTTGAATTTATTAAACGCGAAGGTAATCCACTTGTCTCTTATTATGCTGGCATTCTAGGAGTAATATTGCCTTGTCTATCCGCTAAGCTAGCACATCTGGTGTTTGACGTGCATGCGAGTATAGTTGAGGATCACTTTTAGTTGGTAATTGTATTTTTGTCAAACTTCCTACTTATTGGCAACACTCTGTGAGATTATAGCAATATCATCAATTGAGAAGGCAATACTTTGGTCCTTTTAAAGTGCTTCAGCATATTTGGGTTGTTGCCTTTAAATTTAAACTTTTCGAAGCTGAACGAATATATCCTATTTCTCGCATATCTACGCTCAAGTGTTGCAATAACCAGCCTAACCAACAGAACGTGCTACTGCAGAACCTTGAGGGCAAGGTTCTCAATTCAGGGGGAGTATTATTGTGAACATGAATAATTTAGATAATACTTGTGGGCCAGTTATTTGGAAGGTTGGCCAAGCTGTTGGGCCAAGGGCTAGACCACAAAGAAGCCCAAGGACAAGACAACCCAACAAGAGATCCGTTTGGGATCCAGGTGGAGTAGGGAAAGACGTGACAAAGGTTTAAAAGGAGAGTGGCCCACAGCTTCAGGAATTATGCGTATTGTTGAGTAAAATGTCTACTTCTCCTCATCTTCCTTCTCGAGTGTCTCTCATCCCAATTCTTAGTCTGAGCTTCTCATCGCTTCTTCTCTATCATTTGTATTTCTGTTTAGCATCTCTAATTCCTGTAATAGTTTTGAGTTGAGTTGTAATTTCCTTAGGTTGAAGCAATAGAAGTATTGAATAGCTGGTTTGTTACACTTGTTTTCTTCATAAACGTTAATCAGATTACAACAGAATTGGATATTTAATACCTTGAATGAACATTGACCTCCACTAAAAGGACTAGAATGAAATACACATGATTCCTTCAAGTGTGGTTGAAGAAACAATTGATAGCTAAACTTACGATCTTGGAATATTTAAAAACGAACTTAACCTATATATACCCTAACAAAGTTAAATTTATTTACATTCTCATCGAATTTTGGTTATTAATTTCACTTGCATATGGATGTCAGTTATACTCTTTAGAAAAAATAGAATTCAAGAAATGGCCAATCATGTGTTTGATTTGAATACTCTTCTACGCCAAATGGGCCCAGTTTTTATTATTCTTGAATAAGAATCATGACAACTTTGACACCATTTTTGTATTTACAAGTCAACACAAACGGCTACTTCTGCATATAACTACACATAAGAATTAACTTGACAACTTGACTGTCTGTCTATCTCCAAGAATGCATACAAATCATTGTCGATTTCCACGCAGCTGACAAGTCCACTTTTCACTTTTGTTCACATGCAGTTAATAAAATTTTCTATAATAAGGCCAGAGGATAACATATATTCAAAGCTGTCATCAATACACTCTCTCTGAAGTCTCAAAAACCACTTGAGTTGACTATGTCTTCAAAGGTTAATCTGTTGATCTGTTTTTTCATTCTTCATCTGTGTGCTGCCGCTAGTGTTAGAGGGAGAAAGATAGGAATCTATGAGATAAAGAAAGGAGATTTCTCTGTTAAGATCACTAATTATGGTGCCAGAGTCATCTCTGTTCTTCTTCCTGATAAGGATGGTATGTCTGTCTTTTACATAAATAATATCCAGATGCGAATTTAAGATTTAAATTTGACGGGGTCTATTTTTATGGACTCATTGTTGATTTGAAATTATGGGTTCAAATCTAATAACTATTAGTGAACTTGTAGTGATTTTTCACATATATATTTATGTTCTGTGCCGAAAATAGTGCATCAGCTCATTCTTGATGTGTATATGTCTCCTGTTTTATTCTGTTCCTTGAAAAAATCAGTCTTTTCTTGTGTTGATACTTTCCAGGAAAAATAGGTGATGTTGTTCTTGGATATAACACCATCAAGGAGTACGAGGTTAGTTCACTTTGTTCTGTTTCAATAAATCTACTTGAATTTGCTCTTTCCTAAAAACTTTTTAGTTCGTTTTCTAAAGAGAAACAGAGAAAGAGGATAGATAGACTCCTCTTACATTTCCCTTTGATTTTCCTTCTATTTTATTGCAAGTCACTGTGGTTCTGCCTTTTGCGTCTCATGAGTCAATAGCAATTGTGCCATGCAAAAATTCGTAACCACTTATGGACCAAATGGGATTGACAACTTTTTATTTGACAATTGACACTGTCTAATTCACTAATTGTAGCTTTTTCCTAACAAAAGACACCATCTCTTGTCTATAATATCTAACCTAAATTACCCATCTTTTGGACTGATGTGAAGTATATTCAAGGAAATTTATACTGGCAAAAAATTCTCTCCATAGCTTTAAAAACTTCAAATTTAAATTGTAAAAATTCCTTCGGCTTCTTTTCTGACATAAATCGTAATGGAATTTTCATTGAAATAACTTCAACAATTAGTACAGAACTGTGATTCTGCCCCCAAGTTGTTTCAGTTTACTGCACACTGAAATGTATGCTTATCCAAGCTGTGTGCTACTATGAAAATTCACGTTTTTGAAGCATCTAACAGCAGAGGGGATCCAGGATTTAAGTTCAAAACTTAAGGTTCTTAGATGTTTTTTAAATTATGGTGTCTCTATTATATATCACAATTTTGGTGGATATTTACATATAAATTTATGCACCGTGTCATAAATACTGGTTTAGATGAACCCGGTACCAAAAAGCTAATAGGGGTGGACCGTCATGAACAAAAGTGGTAGGGATATCAATGCTCTTCTGTCGCGTGCATTCTTTATGCCTCTTTCATCATTTGATCTCCTTACCTAAGAACTAACCATACTGCCTCATTAGTTCCATTTTGTGTGTAACAACTAAATAATGTCACATTTTGGATGCATAAATGAAAAAGATTTATGAATGTTTTCCACTACGAACCATATTGCATTGATGTATTAGATTTTGATAGATAATTTCACATTAATTGGTATCAAATCAACTTTTGACAAGCTCGTTTTAACATGTTTTTCTGCATTTACTTCTATAGTATTGAAGTCCATGCGAAGAAGAGTTTTTAACTATGGTTTATAAAAGTCTTCTATGGTATTGACTCCAAATGTCATAGATTTTTCAGTTGGATGCCCAAGATCTTTTTACAATTTCATTTCATTTGAATATTATGTCAAGCTTTCTATGGAATGAGTCGTTTCATATGCGTAAACAAAAGTAACTTTTTCCAGAATGATACAAGTTCTTTTGGAGCAATAGTTGGAAGAGTTGCAAATCGGATTAGTGGTGCTCAATTTACTTTGAATGGAACCCTTTATAAGCTTATTGCCAATGATGGAAATAACACACTGCATGGTATCCTCCCTACATTTTCTTCTACCTTTGCTTTCTCTTCCAATTTCACCTCCATATAAGTTTCCTTCCTCTAATTATTATGTAAAAACTTTAAAAATAAATATATAGGTGGCCCTAAAGGATTTAGCCATGTTGTTTGGAAAGTGAGCAAGTACGAGAAAGATGGTTCCCATCCTCACATTACTTTAACTTACCACAGTGCTGATGGGGAACAAGGTGAATATATCTGCTCGGTTATATTCCACATGCAAGACAATTACAGTAATTAATTTCCTAATGAAGATACATTATGAATTGAACAAAAATACATTGTTTTATTTTGTAGGATTTCCTGGTGATCTTCTTGTTTCTGTTACCTATGCATTAAAAGATCCTTACAAGCTTAGTGTGGTAATGAAGGCAAAAGCACTCAACAAGGCCACTCCAGTTAACTTGGCTCAACACACTTATTGGAATATTGGCGGACACACCAGTGGTGATATCTTGTCCAATGATATTCAAATCTTTGCGTCACACATCACCCCAGTAGATCAACATCTCATTCCAACAGGCGAATTCGCCCCTGTCAAAAACACGCCCTATGATTTCCTGAAGCCTCGTAAAGTTGGGAGCCAGATCAACAAACTCCAAAATGGATATGACATCAACTATGCACTTGACAGCAGTGAAAAAATGAAACCTGTGGCAATAGTTTATGATAAGAAGTCAGGAAGAGTGATGGATTTACAAGCGTCTTCGCCTGGTGTGCAATTCTACACTGCAAACTCCCTTATTAAGAAGGGGAAAGGTGGATATGTGTATCAGCCTCATGCAGCTTTGTGTTTGGAGACTCAAGGGTTCCCGGATGCTGTAAATCACCCAAATTTCCCTTCAAATATTGTGACTCCAGGAAAGAACTACGTTCACAAGATGCTGTATACGTTCTCAATCACGAAATACTAGAATGCTTATATTAATCTTTTCCATCATCGTTCGTGTCTTGTGCATAAATTGATATTTCTGTCAAGGTCATATGTTCTTTGTGAAACACAAAACGCCTGACATTTAAACTCAATACCCTTTGTGCTTGGTTGGAGTTTCCAGGGAGTTGTTTTCAAACATGCGTGGTGAGTGTTTGCATGTGAACTCACTGATTTTGGAGTGTCAAATTTCTATTGTGCTTGTATCTCTATTGTTTCAAAGTTAGTAGTTTTCGTTTAGTTTTCTAATCACATTACTCCATAAAAATAGTTAGCAGTTTCATAAGTGGTGTTTACCAAAGATATGCCTTTGGCGTTGATCCTGTCCTTCTCTTCTAAACAGTATTTATTGCACAATAACAATAATTAACTGAATCTAGTTACTAATAAAATCAATCTAAGATATTAAAGAAGAATAAAAAAGCATAGCTAGAAACAAAAAGCTTTTACTATATTCAAAAATAAATTAGGTTCATAAAGGTACAACTGACTAATGTTCAAGAGAGAAAACAAATAAAGAATGAGAATCACGGCAACATAGTGTTAGTCCCGCCAATATTGCTGTATTTGCAACAACAACAACAACAACAACCCAGTATAATCTAGAGAGGCTGTTTCCAAATGACCCTCGGCATCCTTCCCTCCAAGAACTCCCCACCTTGCTCTTGGGGTGACTCGAACTCACAACCTTTTGGTTGGAAGTGGAGGGTNTTAACTGAATCTAGTTACTAATAAAATCAATCTAAGATATTAAAGAAGAATAAAAAAGCATAGCTAGAAACAAAAAGCTTTTACTATATTCAAAAATAAATTAGGTTCATAAAGGTACAACTGACTAATGTTCAAGAGAGAAAACAAATAAAGAATGAGAATCACGGCAACATAGTGTTAGTCCCGCCAATATTGCTGTATTTGCAACAACAACAACAACAACAACCCAGTATAATCTAGAGAGGCTGTTTCCAAATGACCCTCGGCATCCTTCCCTCCAAGAACTCCCCACCTTGCTC
>AWOL01S0056652.1:0-19054 GCA_000715115.1 Nicotiana otophora
TGCGAGCCTTCAGCCACACCTGTGGTTCCGCATCTGCGGCCGAGCCCATCGCAGATGCAATCATTCTAGAAATCATAAACCTTTAGCAATAATCACCAAGTCCAAAATGATCCGTTAACCATCCGAAAAAACCCCGAGGCCCCCGGGACCCCATCCAAATATACCAACAAGTCCTAAAACACAATATGAACTTACTCGAAGCCCCAAATCGCATTAGATAATATCAAACCACGAATCACACCCCAATTCAAGCCTAATGAAACTAATGCACTTCCAACTTCTAAAACTAATGCCGAATCATATCAAACCAACTCCAAATGACCCCAAATTTTGCACACAAGTCCCAAATGACACAATGGACCTATTCCAACTCTGGAAACCAAAATCTAAACCCTATATCCGCAAAGTCAATTCTCGGTCAAACCTCTCAACGTTCCAAACCTTCAATTTTCCAACTTTCGCCAAAAAGAATACCTCCAAATCAACATACGAACATATGCTTGAGTCCTAAATCACCATATGAAGCTATCGGAACCATCAAAACTCCATTCTGGAGTCGTCTACACAAAAGGCAAACTCCGATTAACTCTTCCAAGGCCTTCAACCTTGGGACTAAGTATCCCAATTCACTCCATAACATTCCCGAAACCAATCCATCTAACCCGACAAGTCACATAACCACAAATGGTTATATAAGAAGAAGTAAATAGGGGAACGGGGCTACAATACACAGAATGACCGGTCGGGTCGTTACATTCTCCCCCTCTTAGACAAACGTTCATCTTCGAACAGGTCTAGAATCATACCTGGAGTCTGAAATAGGTATGGATATATGCTTCGCATCTCCTTCTCGGTCTCCCATGTAGCCTCCTTGACCAGATGACCCCTCCATTGCACCTTCACTTATGCTATATTTTTTTACTTCAACTTCTGAAACCGCCGGTCCAAAAAGGCCACCGGCTCCACATCATAAGTCAAATCCTCGTCTAGCTGCACAATGCTGAAGTCCAAAACATGCGACGAATCACCATAATACTTTCGGAGCATAGAGACATGAAACACTGGATGAACACCTGATAGGCTAGTGGCAATGCAAGTTTAGAGGCCACTTCTCCAATCCTCTCAAGCACATCAAAATGGCCAATATACTGAGGGCTCAACTTGCCTTTCTTCCCGAACCTCATCACACCCTTCGTGGGAGAAACTCTGAGCAAAACCTTCTCACCCACCATATATGCAACATCACGAACCTTCATATCAGCATAACGCTTCTACCTAGACTGTGCTGTACGAAGCCGCTCCTGGATCACCTTCACCTTTTTCAAGGCATCATAGACTAAATCAGTGCCCAACAACCTAGCCTCCCCAGGCTCAAACCAACCGACCGAAGAATGACATATTCTCCCATATCTCATAAGGAGCCATCTAGATACTCAACTAAAAGCTGTTGTTGTAAGGGAGCTATGCTAACAGAAGAAACTGATCCCATGAACCTCTGATATCCTTAAGATAGGCTCGTAAAATATCCTCCAAGATCTAAATAGTGCGCTCGGACTGCCCGTCCATCTGAGGATGGAATGCTGTACTTAAATCAATCCCAGTGCCTAACCCTCGCTGCACTGCTCTCCAAAATGGTAATGTGAACTGCATGTCTAGTTCAGAAATGATGGAAATGGGCACGCCATGCAAGCAGATAATCTCCCCGATGTAAATATGAGCCAAACGTTCTGAAGAATAAGAAGTCACCACTAGAATGAAGTGTGCAGACTTATTCAACTGGTCCACAATGACCCAGACTAAATCATATTTCTTCAAGGTCCGTGGCAAGCCTACCATAAAACCCATAGTGATGCTTCCACTTCCACTTTGGTATCTCCAATCTCTGAATCAATCCTTCCAGAATATGATGATCATACTTCACCTATTGACAATTCAAACACCGAGAGACATAGGCAACAATATCTCTCTTCATTCTCCACCACCAATAGTGTTGTTTCAAGTCACGGTACATTTTCTTGATGATGAATGGAATAGCGCAAGCTGTGAGCCTCCTCAAGGATCAAATCTCAACCCATCAAAATTTGGAACAAAAATCCAGCCTTGAAGACGCATAACACCATCATCACCAATCACAACCTCCTTAAGCACCACCCTGATGCACTGTATCCTTCAACACCAACAAGTGAGGATCATCAAACTGGCAAGCCTTGATATGCTCCAACAATAGTGACTGTGTCACAACATAAGCAAGAACACAGATTGGCTCCGAAACATCTAATATCACAAACTGATTAGCCAAGGCTTGAACGTCCATAACTAGTGGCCTCTTTGCTATCGGTAAATATGCCAAACTGCCCATACACTCTGCCTTCCTACTCAATGCATCGGGCACCACATTGGCCTTCCTTGGTTGATATAATATGGTGATATCATAGTCTTTCAGCAACTCTAATCATCTCCGCTGCCGCAAATTAAGATCCTTCTGCTTGAACAGGTGTTGGAGACTCCAATGGTTGGTATAGACAACACCGTACAGATAGTGCCTCCAAATCTTCAATGCGTGAATAATAGCTGCCAACTCTAAGTCATGTACATGGAAATTCTTCTCATGAAACTTCAACTGCCGAGATGCATAGGTAATCACCCTACCGTCCTACATCAACACCATGCCAAGCCCAACACGTGACACATAATAATACACGGTGTAGGATCCTGTACCTGTAGACAACACGGTTGTAGTCAATGAAGTTATGAGCTTCTGAAAGCTTACCTAACACTCATCGAACCATCTGAATGGAGCACCCTTCTGGGTCAATCTAGTCAAAGGTACATCAATGGACGAGAAATCCTCTACAAAATGACAATAATAACCTGCAAAACATAAGAAGCTCTGAATATATGTAGTGGAAGACGGTCTAGGCCAACTCTGAACTGCCTCAATCTTTTTCAGATCCACCTTGATCCCTTCACTGGACACCATGTGACCCAAGAACGCCATTGAATCAAACCAAAACTCACACTTGGAGAATTTAGCATATAGCTTCTTCTCCTTCAAGGTCTGGAGTACGATCCTCAGATGCTGTTCATCATCCTCCTGGCTACATGAGTACACCGATATTTCATCAATGAATAGTATGATGGAAGAATCAAGATATGGCTAGAAGACATTGTTCATCAAGTGCATAAAGGTTGTTGGGGCATTGTTCAGCCCAAAAAACATCACCAGAAACTTGTAGTAACCATAACGGGTCCTGAATGCCGACTTCAGAATATCAGAATCCCGAATCTTCAACTGATGATACCCCGACCTCAAATCAATCTTCGACAACACTCTAGCACCCTGAAGCTGATCAAATAAGTCATCAAAGCGCAGTAGTGGATACTTGTTTCTAATTGTAACTTTGTTTAGCTGCCGGTAGTCAATACACATCCTTATAGTACCTTCCTTCTTCTTTACAAATAGAACCGGCGCCCCAAGGCGACACACTGGGCCTGATGAATCCCTTATCAAGCAACTCCTAAAGTTGTTCCTTTAACTCTTTCAATTTCGCTGGTACAATGCGATACAGTGTAATAGAGATAGGCTGAGTGCCGACACCGGATCAATACCAAAATCAATGTCCCTGTTGGGTGGCATGCTCGACAGGTTTGAAAGAAATACATCTGGGAAGTCTCTTACTACCGAAACTGACTCAACAGTAGGAGAATCGACACTAATATCCCTCACGAAGGCCAAATATGCCAGACATCCCTTCTCAACCATCCATTGAGCCTTTAAATATGAAATCACTCTACTAGGGACATAATCCAAGGAACCTTTCCACTCAACCCTAGGCAAACCCGGCATTGCCAATATCACAGTCTTAGCATGACAATCCAGAATAGCATGACATGGTTACAATCAATCCATGCCTAAAATCACGTCAAAATCAACTATTCTAAGCAGGAAAAGATCAACTATTGTCTCTAATACCCCAGTAGTCACCACACACGATCGATACACACAATCCATATTAATAGAATCACCCAACAGTATGGATACATGAACATGCATAACTAAAGAATCACTAGGCATATCCTAATAAAGAGCAAAGTATGACGACACATATGAATAAGTGGAACTAGGATCAAATAATACCAAAGCATCCCTATGGCATACTAAAACAATACCTATGATCACGGCATCAAAAGCAACTACCTTTGGCCTGGCTAGAAATGTGTAGCAACGGGCCTTACCACCACCTGATCGACCTCCCTCTCTAGGGCAACCTTGAACTTCTTGAGTCCCAACCCTAGATGGTTGTGCGGGTGGTGTAGCTGCTGGTGCTGACATCATGGGCTGAGAGCTCTGTTGTGGAACTTTAATCAACAGCCTAAGGAAATCCCTCTTGAGATCACTCAAGTCCCTACACTCAAAACAACCTCTCCTCTGATGGAGCTACTGACCCTGATAATCTGAATAGCCGCCTGTGGAACCTTGTGTAGATGAAGCATGTTAAGAACTCTGTGCTGGCAATGCACTGAATGATGACTGAGATGGGCGTTCACTTTAGGAACTATGGCTAACTGAAAAACCACGAGGAATATGGCGAGCTTCCTGAACGGATCTAGACGGACAACCTCTGATATAATGTGACTGGCCTCCAGATGAGGCACTATTGAAACCACCTGAACTACAAGGCCTCTTATCCCCCCGCTCCTACCTACGAACCAACTCTAAACGTCTAGCAATCTGGGCCACCTGGTCAAACCTAGCATCCGTCGCAACTTCTCGAGCAATATTGAAACATAAGCCATAGTTGAGGGCATCAATGAACCTCCTAATCTTCTCCCTATCAGTGGGAACCAACCATATTGCATGATGAGCCTAATCTGCAAAAGTCATCTCATAATGAGTAACTATCATACCTTCCTGGTGTAGCTACTCAAACTACCTATGCAGCTCCTCTCTACGAATTTGTAGGACAAACTTCTCTAAGAAGAGAACTAAGAACTCATGCCATGTAAGTGGCGTTGCGTCGGCTGGCCAGCTCAAGTCATAAGTCTGCCATCATCTGTAAGCTGCCCCTGTCAGCTGAAAAGTAGTAAATGCAACCCCACTGGTGTCCAAAATACACGTTGTGCGAAGAATCTGCTCTCACCTATCTAGAAAATCCTAAGCATCCCCTATCTCTGCTCCACTGAACTCCGGAGGCTTAAGCCTACCAAATCGCTCTAACCTCTTCTACTCCTCATCACTCATAAGTGGACCAACCTCGGCCCCAGTAGCAACAATCGATTGAACTAGCAATACACCCGATGTCTAGTGGCCCTAAGCTAGCTGCTCTGAAGTGGCTGGTATTGCTGGAACCGAAATCGCCTGAGCTAGGCTTGTGCACACAATCAAAATCTGGGCTAAGGCCACCTAAAGGCCAGGAATAACGATGGGCAATGCTGGTGCCTAAGTTGGTCCAACCAGCTCAACAACATCTGGTACCTGCTCCTCAGGTGGAGAAACTGGTGGCTCCACAGGTGCTGCTCTGGATGTAGTATGAGCCACACCTTGGCATCTACCGCGGCCCCGGCCTCTCATGGCCCTAATTGGTGGCCATCTGCCTGATCTGGTCACACGTGTCCTTACCATCTATGAGAGAATATAAAAGTCAAGTTTCAAACTTCGAAAATAACAAACCACACGATAAGAATGCAAGAAAGTGAAGTTAAACATTTCGGTAGCCTTCCGAAGATAAGTACATACATCTCTGTACCGATCCGCAAGACTCTACTAAATTTGCTCATGACTCGTAATACCTATGAACCTAGGGCTCTGATACCAACTTGTCATGACCCAAAATTCCAACCCGTAGTGATGGCGCCTAACACACTTGTTAGGCAAGCGGGACATAACAATAAGGAATCAAGATAACGGAATTTACAGAAATAACATATGTCTGAAATCTCAATATAGTAAAATATCGCTAATACATGATAAATACCCAAAAACTGGTAAATACAGAGTCATGAGCTCTAATATGGAAATACAAGTCTGAAATGACCAAGTACAATACTATCTGAAATAAACACAACAGTACATAAGAAAAGAGACGCCAAGATTGCGGTCAAAAGTGCAGTTCTACCTTGTCTCTCAACAATCAACTCTGCTACTAGCCTCAGCTACTGATGACTGGGTCCGACACCTGGATCTGCACAATTAAGTGCAAAGTGTAGCATGAGTACAACCGACCCAATGTACTCAACAAGTATCATAACTAACCTCGGCGAGGTAAAAGTGTCACACCCCGAACTCGGGGAGCACGACCGACGTTTAACCTAGTGAACCCGGTCAAACAAGCCTGTTAGATACTTTCTACCCAAACTCACTTATGAATAAAAAGAATGCATATTTTCATTAATTAGACAATAAGGAGATCATGTATACAATACTAATTCATTACCATTAGTTACTTCATTTTAAAGTCTCAAATTACACATTTTCATGGTCTGAAGTGGAACAAGTCACAACATAACTTGTTTGACTTCCCCAACACTAATATACAACCCACACTATATCTACGGAGCCTCTAATAGATACAAAATAGTACTATGATAGTGTCGGCAACAAGGCCTTGGCTATACCTCAAACACAATATACAAGGAACAAAACATACATGACCCCAAAATGAAGTGGGTCTCACCAAGTCAGCTGGGAAGAGGGTGTACCGCTATCACTGATCATTGTCTCATGATGTAGAACCACCTTCATCCATTGAAGATGCAGCGCCCCCGGCAAAAAGGATATTAGTACATATGGAATAGTACTAGTATAAATGACAAAACACCCTCTCAATAGAACTATTAATAATACAAGCAAGAACAATCATAATATCAGTGGAAGCCTCAAACAACATCAAACCTCAAGTTAGCACCAAGACAGTGTTAAAATAAATTTCCATATCTTAAGTTGGGAGATTTTAAGTACCAATATTCCCCTGTTCACAATACTACCGTACTCTCATCACGGAGTCCGATCACGACCCGATCGTCTAGGTCGTCTCATCCGAGACATCAACCACAATTTCAATTTCAATTATAATTTTCAGCACAATTACCACCATGTGTGCGACATGGCGTCCGATCACAACCCGATCGGCTAGGCCATCTCACCATAATGATTGTGGATCGACATCATCCTTTTTTACCAATCATCTCGTTTCATACTTCTTTCACATCTTTTCATTTCATTAGCACTAGTGGCCACAATTATAAAATCATTCTTGGCACGTCGGTCGTATTTAGTATTTCATGCTCACCATTTTCACTTTCAAACATTATCATCATTATCAACAACAAGGCATTTCAAATCAAGGGTTTTAGTACACATGTGAGCAATTAAGAGTCTAGGAACACAGGGATTTTTCACAAAATTTGGTATAATAGCCTTCGTTTGAACTTGACTTGAAGTCGAAATATTTTTAATGCACAACCCTTACTTTGAACACATCCTCAAATGATAACATAACATGATAAAAGCATTTGGGATACATATTGAACCTATATCTTTCAACACAAGCTTATTCGGAATAGCCAATTTTATAATGAACAACTCAGGACTTGCATAAATTACATGGATAACGTGAGATTCAATTCTAAGAGAGGAGTTTAGCCAACATACCTTGCTTTGAGCTTTCTTTAAATTACTACAATGTTTCGAAAATCCTAGCAATCCCAATCTATTTAGAAACATAACAAAATTGAATCATAATTAGGAAGATATTCGTGGGTTCACCTCATTTAGGCATTTCATCAAACACTAGGTGTGCAAATTTGTCCACAAAGTTCTTCTACAAGATTTCCTTCACTCCATAACGCATTCAATACCAAACGTTTACTTATATTAGCTCAATTACTTTCCCACCATCCTTATATATGCATGCATAAATAACAACTCTCATACCCAAGAATCACACTTCCAATCTCCCATCTTCTGCCAAAACTCGAAATTTAAGACTAGGGTTAGAATGTTACCTCTTGAGGGAAGATCTTGTGAGATTTCCTTGTTGGATTTCAAAGCTTGGACAAGATCTTTATGAACAAAGCACTTGAGCTTATTCCTATCTCTAGAACACTCTCACTTCTCTCTAAAAATATTAGATTTTTGCCTTCAAAACGAGCCCCAAGGCCTATTTATCAAAATGGGGTCGGGTTATAAAAATCAGAAAATGGAACCTCCGATTCCAAGTTTGCGATCGCAGAGTGGACCGTAGAGTTGATGTGCGGCCCGCAAAATGGACTGTAAAATTGATCTAAAAAAAACTGGGTTGTTTCGGGTTGGGTCTAAGGCAGGTCTGCGGCCCGCAGACCTGTTCTGCAGTCGCATAATGCACCGCAGACCTGTTCTGCAGTCGCATAATGCACCGCAGTCCTATTCTGCGGTCGCATAATGCACCGCATAACTTCTCTCCAGAAATCTCCATGATTATTCTGCGATGTATTGTGCGGTCTGCGAAATGATTATGCGGTCGCCTAATGGACCGCATAAAGGTCCTAAAATTAACTCAAGTTCCTGCTTCACTTTGCGACCCTTATACGGCTCGCGAAACTGTTTTGCGGTCGTAAAACGGACCGCATAATTGCCTCCTTCTACCAAATATTTTCATCAACAATTTAGTGCATTATTCAACCCAAAAAGTCTGTACTGTGGCGAGCTTGCATCCTCCCCCACTTAGGATCATTCGTCCTCGAATGAGGGTCAAAATTCATCATTAGCATCCTATGTGGCCCAACTGTTAATTCACACACACCATCAGTTTCAAAATTTGGCTAACTTCCTAAATTTCCAAAAGTTTCGCTAGAGTCTCCCTTGTAACTGGGCCTATCCACCTGTCAGAGAATCCCATAAACCAATCTTAATAATATATACATAATCCGATGATGCAATATAACATAAAAACAACACCAACCGTGGCCTCATAAGCAATATTACCAGAAAAGGAACACCCTTAGCATAAGCTGTACAAATGATACGTAATTCATAAGGAACAATTTCATAGAACGATTACATAACTATTCAAACAAATAAGGGTACTTCTTCTTCATTTCTTCCTCGGCCTCTCAGGTGGCCTCTTCAACCTGCTGGTTTCGCCATAACACTTTCACAGAGGCAATTTCTTTATTTCTCAACTTTCGGACTTGCCGATCAATAATAGAAACTGGAATCTCTTCATAAGTCAATTTCTCATTAACCGTAATAGTTTCAACCGGAACAATGAGTGTCGGGTCTCCAACTACTTTCTTCAACATAGACACATGAAATACTGGGTGCACTAATGACATCTCAGGTGGTAGCTCAAGCTTGTACGCCACTCACCAATCCTCTGAATGATTCTGTACAGTCCGACATACCTCAGACTCAATTTCCCTTTCTTACCAAATCACATTACACCCTTCATGGGGGAAACCTTCAATAATACCCAATCATCTTCTTTGAACTCCAAATCCCTACGACGAACATCCGAATAGGACTTCTGATGACTCTGAGTAGTTTTCAACCGCTCTTTAATGATCTTAACTTTTCCATAGCATGACGCACGAGGTCCGGTCCTATAAACTCTGCTTCCCCAATCTCGAACCATCCAATATTGGTCCTATCAACCTTCTCTACAATCATCAACACATAAGTCTACTTCGGCAACATGAAATCCCGTGTTTTTGGTAAGATTTTACGGGGCCTAACAAAAAGAAGCAATAATTATAAATGATACTCGCTATAACCTGTGCAATTTCATAAATCCAACATGCACAGAACAATAATGTGATCAAGTATAAATTATAGAAAGAACTATCTCTGTGTGTGTGCACGCACAATTACTCAAGTACTCTGATCAGTAAATGATACGGTATATAAGGATGATATGCAAATGAATCAAGTAAATAACCACGGAAATTGCAAGTAAAGATGAAATGCAAAATCCAAAACAAACACTGGCCAGATTTTCCTCAACCTCTCCATATCCGTACCAAACTACTGATTAGATTTTCTTAATATCTGTGTGTACACCATCGAGAGAGAAACATGAGAGGGTGACCCTAAAGGGATGGATCCATATCCACACGCTGCATGGGCAACTCACATGCTGCACAGACAACTAATGTGCTAATAACATCAACCATACGGACAACTCATGTGCTGCACGGACAACTCACGAGCTAATAAGATCAATATCTGCCTCTATGGACACAGGCTACCAGTACAGATCATAACACACAGAAAATAATATACGAGAATACATGTACATGATCAATATTATCAAGTCTCATATTCTTGGACTGGTATGAATAACATTCTATAGTGTAGGCATGTGAAAAGTGTTCTATCACAGCTAGAACAGATAATTTCATCATGAAATAGTAATTTATCAGGTTCATTTAGAAGAATAACCTCAACAAAATCTCAAATGTGGTACAAATAGCTCATAGAGGGGTACAAATAGGATAAACATCACAACTTGAAGCTTAGCAATCAATTCAAGATTTGTCATAGACTAAGCACTACCCCGAGCATGAAAATAGTACCCTGATGCACGCATATGGGCTTAACCCCACACATACGCCACTCATAGCACGTAGCTATCACAAATAATTCAGGCAAGTAGTGCCTCAATCAAGTTTAAGTAAGATACTTACCTCAAGAAAGTCAAATCACTCTTCTAACAAGCCCTTCCCGCGCGTATCAATCTCCGGACGACTCGAATCTAGCCAAAATAACTTTATAGCGTCAATAATAGCCATAAGAAACAATTCCAAAAGATAAAGCTAAAGTATTGAGTCAAATATGCAAAGTCAACCCCGGGCCCGCACCCAGGAACCCGACAAAATTCATAAATTCTGAACATCCATTCAATTACGAGTCCAACCACACTAATTTCATTCAATTTCATCCACAAATCGACCCTCAAATAATCTAATCTCACTCTCCAATACTGTGGTCTAAAATCCCCAAATTTCACTTCAAATTCACGTAAACTAGGTGTAACAATCAATGGGTAATTAATATTTATCAACAAAAGTGATTAAACTTCACTTATTACAAGCAATGTTTTTGTACGTAAAAGAACATCGTAAGGCAATTGATGTAAGCTCAGAAATGAGATCAAATTTGAAAGTAAATAAAGCAAGTTAATAATGTTACTTTGGAGGTTACAAATATTAAAGATCATGGATAACAAGTACCAAGAGTGTTGGAAGGCTTAGAAGCTAAACGAATTGAAGAAAATAAGTTTCGTCGAAAGTCGACAAGTTGGGAATGTTATAACGTGTACTTTTGGGGTGAGACAAGGATGCTTAACATGATAAGGAGGTTATGTTATGAGTTATTTTGTTCGTATGATAGTCGTGTATTATGTTTTGAAGTCAAGCGAGTTGTGGAACAAAAGTTGGCAAAGGTCATCACATGTTACATTCATAAATATGATGAAAATTAGGTCAAATGTATCTGAGCTTTTCTCCCAATGTACTTTGAATTATGGGGTAATACACCTACCGACTTGAATATCTATGAGTCTAGTTTCTAACTCACTAAAGCATTTGGTTATACGACATTGGAGTAGAGAGATATTTACATTTTTCCGAGACTGCGCAAGCAGCTCCCTTGGGACCCACAAAGTCGGTGTAAAACTCCAGCTTGTATATAAGTCAATTATAAATGGTTTTAACTCATGTTTCTCGACTAAAATAGTTCCTAAACCCTCCTATTTGCTCTCCAAGGGTTCCCCCATGATCCTAGAGTGAATCCAAAGATAAACCACGCAAGTTCGACGTAAAGAATATCGTGGTTACCATTAACTCCCTTTCCATCTCGTTGTGACGACTTGGGAAGTTACTTGGTGTTGAAGTGAGTTAAATAACAGAGGTTTCTTGGTATATTTGAGGTAAGTTTCATCTTCCATAACCTAATCTTAAGTTTGTACAAGTTTTGGGTTGAATTTTGTTGGAAGATTCTTGAAGAAACTAGTAACTATGAAACTTGAAGTTGAGCTATGTTGTGTGGGCTTTTGTTTTACATGTTTTAAGATACCAAACGGAATTATAAAGGTATGGATATCATGGTGAGGATGAGGGGAAGTGAAGATGAAGATCATTGTGCTAGAAAATGTTGAATTGGAGCTGTAAAAGACCCTATGAAGTTATGCACATAAGTTGTTCGATAAAATGACTAAATGAACTTCCATATAGAATATGTAGTTGATATTGATACCAATCCTTTGTATGATATAGATTACCATCCGTAAGAGGTGTGACAAATTATGCAACAGTTGTAACTTCGTGGATAAGGTATGTTAAGGCTATCCTTTCTTTCCTTTTGGCATGATCCATATGATACATCGAAATGAGCAAACATGCAACTTTCACAAATGACTCTATTCTTAGAAGTACTAGGGTTGCCTATGTTCTTGATTCCCCATATGTCCTATTATCATATTTTACGTTCATAGGTCTCAAAAAATACGTAAGTTGATAAAGTTTATTTGTGATATTAACCGAAGGCATATTGATATTATGACATTCCGAGAAATCTTATTGGCTTACTTCATTATGCATTGCATTCATTTATACATGTATATTGACCCATGATCAGATGTCATTATATATGCATATATTATATGTATATGGGGTATGGGGAAAGGTTATGACGTTATATATGCACCACCACCTGATTAGCTGACGTACATTGATGATTTCGCCCACTGAGGCCGAGATGATATGATGGGATGCCCTCAGAGGCTTGATGATGTTATGTATGCATATACCTATGCATGATATGATATTTATACGCATATGCATGACATTATAAATGTTTCATGATTCACAGAGCTATTCAGACTTACAGGTTGAGTCCTTTACTCCATGCTTCTTTCATGTCTTTTATATACTGATTTTTATGCCTTACATACTCGGTACATTATTCGTACTGACGTCCCTTTTGCTGGGGATGCTGCATTTCATGCCTGCAGGTCCTGATAGACAGCTCGGTAGACCTTCCCAGTAGACAAAGTCAAACATCAACTTGGTTGGTAAGCTCCACTTCCTCGGAGTTACCAGGTACCTTGGAGTCCATTTTATATATACAGGTTTGATGAGTAGGTCGAGGCCTTGTCCCGACCATGATACAATTCAGTTATCTCTAGAGGCTTATAGATGAGTCTTGTATATTTTGTATATTAGTATTGTGGGCTTACCAGCCCTGTGTACATGTTAGTTTGGTATTGCTAGTTGTAGACATTCATGGTGGCCTCGTCGACCTTGATTGGTATTGTCAGCTCGCAGATAGGCCTTGTCGGCCTAAGTTGAGGGTTACCCCTCTACAGTTCACAATTACAGAGTGGTATGCTCGGGCCAAATATGGCAACTAGTGTCGGCCACGCCTCCTTAGGTTTAGGGCGTGACAACTTACCTCTTCAATTATGGTGAATAAAACTCCAAAATTCGCCCTTAACCTAACTCTACAACTCCTAAAATGAGAAAAACAATGAAACCCTTCGAATATAACACTGCCAGTGAATCCGCACCAGCGATCACTTAATCGCACCTGCGGTCCCGCTTCTGCGGAATATTGGCCGCTTTTGCGGCTCTCTCCAAAATCCGGCCTTCCTCTTTTGCGGACTAAACTTGCATGATGCTAGCACACATCTGCGCAACTTTGTCCGTTTCTGCAGACTCCCCTGCCCAACTCATCTTCCGCACTTGCGGTCCAAGGTCCGCATCTGTAGACTTCCCATGGAGCTTCCCTCTTCGCTTCTGCGACCCTTCAGCCGCACATGCGGCTCTACATCTGCGGCCGAGCCCACCGCATATGCGATCACACAAGAAACCATAAACCATCAACAATAATCACCAAGTACAAAATGATTCGTTAACCATCCGAAACACCCCCGAGGCCCTCGGGACCCCATCCAAACATACCAACAAGTCCTTAAATACAATACAAACTTACTCAAAGCCCCAAATCACATCAAACAACATGAAACCACAAATCGTACCCCAATTCAAGCCTAAAAAAACTAATTAACTTACAACCTCTAAAACTAATGTCGAATCATATCAACTCCGAATGACTCCAAATTTTTCACACAAGTCCCAAATGACACAACAGACGTATTCCAACTCCTGAAACCAAAATTCGAACCCGATATCAACAAAGTCAACTCTTCATCAAACCTCTCAACCTTCTAAACCTTCAACTTTCCAACTTTTGCCAAAAAGCATCAAATTAATCTACGGACCTCCAAATCAACATCCGGACATACGACTGAGTCCTAAGTCACCATATAAAGCTATCGGGACCATCAAAACACCATTCCGGAGTCATCTACACAAAAGTCAATATCTGGTCAACTCTTCCAACCTAAGCTTTCAACCTTGGGACTAAGTGTCCCATTCACTCCACAAATTCCGAAACCAATCCAACTACCCCGACAAGTCATATAACCACAAATGAACCCAGAAGAAGCAGTAAATAGGGGAACGGGGCTACAATACACAAAATGACCGGTCGGGTCATTACATTAGCCTCTATGTAACCTCAAAAATGGATCAAATAGTTCACAACATGATTACAAATATGAGAAACATAGCACCATAAAGCTTACCAATCAATTCAAGGCATGTCATAGTCTACGCACTACCCAGAGCATGGATAATTACCCCGATGCTCGCACATGAGCTCAAACCCCACACATATGCGAACCCATAACACGTAGCTATCACAAATAACTCAGGAAACTAGTGCTTTAGCCAAGTTTAGGTAAGATACTTACCTCAAGAAAGCCAAATCAAATACCGAGCAAGCCCAACAATACTCTAGAAATGCCATCCCGCGCGAATCGATATCTGAACGACTCGACGCTAGCCAAAAGCAACTCAAAATCATCAAATAATGCCAAAGAAAATAAACCCAAACAATAAAGGTCAAATATTTAATCAAATTCCGACAACACATTTGAATATGCGTCCAACCATACTAATTTCATCCAATTCCAACTCCGAATATATGTTCAAAACTCAATTAATCACTTTAGAAAAGTTTAGACAAAAGACTCCAATTTCTCTTTTAAATTCAACAATCAAATGCCAAAATCGAAGATGGAATCATGTAATTTAATCATTTCCGAGTAGAAAATACGTAAACCCCAATCCATGTGGTGAAAATCCCCTCCAAAACCGCCCAAATCCGGCTTGCCCAACTTAAAATGTGATAAAATGAGCTCAAGGTCTGAAATAGAGTACTTATATGCACTGCCCAGTGGTAACCTATGCGATACTAGTAGTACACTCGCGATCGCGATGCAAAAATCTGCCTTGCCTCCAAAATCTCGTCGCGAATGCTAAGTCCATCTGGTCTCACAACACCGCGAATGCGATCCACAGTCGCGAACGCGAAAGCCTGCTGCCCAACCTCTTCCATCACTTCGCGAATGCGTCACCACTATCGCGAACACGATTCACAAATATCTCGTCTGCCACATTCCTTCTACGCGAACGCATAATCCTGACTGCGAATGCAATTAACAACCAATTCAGCTGACAATACTTATCGCGATCGCGTCCTCACCTTCATGATTGTGAAGGATACCTGAAGCATCAGAAACGAGCAACACAAGACCCATCCGAAATGATCCGATACCACCCTGAAACTCAGCCGAGTCCCTCGGGGACCCCGTCCAAACATACCAACAATTCTCATAAAATAATGCGGACCTACTCGAGGACTCACATACACATAACAACACGAAAACCATGAATCGCACTTCAAAACAAACTTAATGAACTTTTGAACTTTCAACTTCCAAAATTCGGGTAGAACCATATCAAATCAACTCAGAATGACCTCAAATTCTTCACACAGGTTCCAAATGACATAACAAACCTATTCCAAGTCCCGTAACAACAATCCAAACCCGATATCATCAAAGTCAACTCCCGGTCAAACTTATGCACATTCCAAACCTTCAAATTGCCAACTTTTGCCAATTATGGCCAAAACCTTCTAGAAGCCTCCAAATGAAAATCTGAGCATACACCCAATTCCAAAATCATCATTCGGACCTAACAGAGCCATCAAAACGCCAATCCAGGGTCAAATACACAAAAGTCAAACTTGGTCAACTCTTCCAACTTAAAGCTTCCTAGTTGAGAATCATTCTTCTAAATCAATCCCGAATCACCTGAAAACCAAACGGACGATACACACAAGTAATAATACAATATGAAGCTACTCAAGACCTCAAACCACTGAACGAAGTGCAAATGCTCAAAACGACCAGTTGGGTCATTACATTCTCCCCNCAAACCAAACGGACGCTACTCAAGACCTCAAACCACTGAACGAAGTGCAAATGCTCAAAACGACCAGTTGGGTCATTACATTCTCCCCCGTTTAAACATACGTTCGTCCTCGAACGTGCCAAGAGTTGTTCCAAAGCCATCAAATCACTATGTATACTAACCATGCACATACCCATGGGTGATTCCATGTCACCCCAATCCATGCAAGCCTGACAACACAACATTACTGAAGATCCTTACTTCAACCTTTGTCCGTAAACCTTAGAATCCAATTTCCAACATTTGAAATTCATTATAAGACATGATTCTCACATCTACACACAGTATAAGTCTGAACAAGCTGTATCAAGCCATAACCATAACACAAGATGTAATCACATGATACACCACATAACTCAGATACTCATAGCAATAACTTCCGGCCACAATAACTGTTCAATAACAAATTCGGTACTGGTAACAAACATCATATCTAAAACCTTATTCTAAACCTTCATACACTGCCAAATGACAAAAGTAACACATAGAAGCTTATAACCACCCATAAGATCAACAACTCATGGAGATTTCTCGCCAGATAAGAACCATAGCCCAATTTCTAAGCTGACTAGTGACATCATCTCCTCTCCAAACATACCTCACTGAATCTCGATAGTGCTTATTCCAGTTTTAATAACCTTATCTCATCCAGTACAAGCTGCTCGACCGACATGCCACACCAATATCACCTAGAGCCACATACCATGCAATCCTTTCACCAAACAAGCAACAACTCTAATGCAAAAAAAATAGAAAGAGAATCAAATGAGAGAATCGTTCTGCAAGCTCAACAGATACCACCACAAGAGAAATTCTATGAACCCATCACAAAATGGAGAACCAACTCGCGCGAGATCAACACAAAGGATCATATTCATACCTCCGTTGCGATGCGTGACCCCATCCAAACACCGGTCCGCATGAAATACCTCGAGCCATAATGCTCAAAATCAATAACCATACATAGATCAACAACAAACACACGAAGTGCATGGCCATAAACATGGAGAAACGGCTAGCACAATGTACCACAAACAGGAAAAGACCATAACCATGGCACAATGAACCATTCAACAGTCCAAGAACCATCTTGCTCGAATTCTGCCACAAGGCCTAAACATAACAACATTATGTGTGTAAATAGTCAACAATCTCACAACCTATTGCATTATAGAAGAGCAATACATGGAACCCAACAGACACAAATAAGATCAACTTTAACTGATGTCACATCCTTCAACAATAGTTGTGCTGAGTAAACAAATCCGACGCGATGTAGAATACACATCCTCATTAGGCCTACCAATGGACCCCTAAATTAACTCCGGCCATCAAAAATAGATAAATAACCCTTCAAAAGTCCACAATAACCTAACCATAACACATACTATTAGCTGTTTAACTTTTTTCATACCTTCACAGTCTGCAACCAAGGAGCAATCTACCTCTGAGAATCCTCCTAGTCTCCAAATCCCTAGAATACAAGAATCACCATACCCGTTCCCAATTCCACTAGTCGAATGACTAAAACCTCTGTAATACACGATAAATACTTCCTTCCGTGCCACACAGCAAAATTTGAACATCAGCAGTCGATCAACTAGGCGAGTACCTCAATAGCAATGAAGCATTCATAAGTCAAAACACAAGGCGCCTTCTGAAATGCGCACTCTTCTTAGGTAATACCAGATAGTGACAACATTCTTCTAAATATTAGAAAACATCTATAATGTCTAAAACTCATGATCTTCCCTTAGAAACTGAACCGCAAACTTGCACATGCAAATCTCAATCCCACACGATGCACCGCCTCTAACATACCATCATATGAAAGCATGAGAATCCCATTATCAACTTTGAGTCACAAGTAAGATACATACTCAATCATCTAGAAACCTTCCACTTGATCCCATCCAAGAGAAAATCACAACATGCAACAAACTCCACATCCATCTCAAGCCGTGGTAGAAATCATTGAGAACCATTCGAAATCTATATGCACATAACCAAGCCATCAGAACTAAATTCCTCTAACTCAGCCAAGTCATGAAGGTCACCAAGACCAAGAGTAGTGCCACAAAACAAATGTAAAGCCTCACTACATCATAAGAACAAAAAACAACCGATCATATCCATTACCATGTTGAGCTAACCTGCTACCAAGCTGTCTTAAAGGTCATGAATCGCACTTCAAATCCCCATTTCGAGAAATAAGTTCGTGACTCTAACATGCCTTAAAGGTCATTCAGGAAGACGTTTTCGCAAAGCAAGCAATGTGAGCAAAGATAAGCTTAAGGGACTATGTGTGCCGGTTACACTAAGTGTCACCCTCGTAAGTAAGGAATTTTGTTATCCTTAGGATTACCGCAAGGCGAGTAAGGGTCATCGATGATATGAAAAGACACCAAAGATAAAGAGCTAAAACATCTATAGGTAGACCGTCGTAGCACTAAATCTTAGTACTCACCTAAAGGGGGAAGTATGGTGTGATGTGGCATTGTATTCCCTTGCCTGTCACGACCCAAAACCCTAACATGTCATGATGGTGCCTATAGATGGTAATAGGCAAGCCGATTTTTTTTCTCAAAATACTTTAAATGTTTCACAAAATAAACCAAAAGCTTGATATGACGGAGTTTTCATAAAACCAGGAGTTAAACTCAAAATACAACGCGAAAAAATAGCCCGAAACTTC